>JXCR01133563.1:1598-20738 GCA_002079205.1 Phalaenopsis hybrid cultivar
TAGTCACTTCAAACCATCTAAGGAAATATCACCTAACTCTGAAGCAGAACAAACACAAATGGAGAGAACCCCACATGCTTCAACAGTTGGAAGTTTGATGTACGCAATGATTTGCACCAGATTAGATATTGTATATGCAGTGAGAATGCTGAGTAGTATATGGGCGATTCAGAATAGACATCATTGGGAGATGGTAAAGTGGATTCTCAAGTACTTGAGGGTAACAGTTAACAAGACACTTTTCTATGGAAGTGCAAGGATCAGTTTACATGGATTTGTATATTCAGATTTGGCAGGAGATGTGGATAGGAGAATTATAACAGGGTACATCTTCACTTTAGGGAACACAACGGTGAGTTGCGTTCCAGATTGTAGAATATCATTGCATTTTCAGCGATGGATGCTGAATATATTGCTATCACTGAGGCTAGCAAGGAGATCATATGACTATAGAGTTTTATGGCAGAACTGAGCAAGGAGCATGGGATTGGAAATTCTTCACAGTGATATTATGAGTGTGATTTATCTTGTTAAGAGTGTTGTTTTTCATGTCAGGACTAAACAAATTCAGCTAAGATATCATTTTATTTGGCCTCTTCTAGAAGATGGTCAGTTATTCTTTGAGAAGATATGTAAACAACCCACAATTCTAGGGATATGTTGACAAAGTTAGTAACAATTGAGAAACTAAAGCTATGCTTGACATCAGTTGGATTTCATGAAGGTTGAAACATGGGGTAAGCCACACAATGATACGTGACTGTAAAGGTGTTACGGATGGAGGTGCAGATATGAATGACATGTGTTGGGTGCAATTAGTCTCCAAGTGGGAGATTGTTAGTGTGTGAAGTCAGATTTGGACCACCGCACGGTTGAACCTGAGCACCAGGTGCTTAAGCTCTACGTTTGGGGCGCTCTTTCACCCAAATCTGGCGCTATTACACCCAGATCTGGCACTCTTGCTCCCACAGGAGTAGGTTGGGCGCTCTTGCGCCTCTAGGGCACTCCAGGTGCCTCTTTCCCGAGAGACTGGCGCTCCAACGCCCAATTACAGGTGATCTTGCGCTAGATGCCGATTCTTCACATTTCAACTTAAGAAGTAATTCAAGCGATGAATCGTCGCATTTCCTGTGCGTGAGTTCTTCGACAAGTTTCTGGTGAAGGAGAGAAGTGTCGGAGAGGAAGATTTCACATGTGTTTCTTTTGTCATATTGAGAGGAAGGATTTGGAGCGAAGTGTTGTAATTTCCTTGGTTGTAGAGAGGAAATCCGAGTGAGATCTCTGTAAAACTTTTTGGTTCATAGTAAATTTCTTGGTGGTGTGACTCCATTTTTTTTCTATGTTCTCGGGGTTTTCCATGTTAAATTTTTGTGTTCTATTTTTTATTCTTTTTTGTGCTTCTGCTCGTAATTTTGTTCCGATTTCTCGAATTCATGCGATTCTATTCCATAGTGTGGTTTAGCCTCTAATTAAATCTAAGCCTTGGTAAAGTTGATGGAGATTGTTTTATTCCCAACAGGCTACACTCTTTGGCTAAAGCTTTTGACCAAATAGGTATGTGGCCGCTTTGTTTGGTTCAACATGAGCTTGTAATAGTCTATTCTCTAAACAAGCAACATTCTTTTTCTTCTGAGAAATTTCTAACCAAAACATTAGAGCATGAGCTATTGTGTAAATCATTATCAGAAAGGAAAATATACTAAGTGGCGCATATACCCATAAGCAGAAGTTTTCATACTAAAATTTCTTTTTTTATAAGTAGAAGAGCCTATGCACATTCATCCCAACCTATCAAGTAAAACACATTATCTACTGTATCATCTTCCTCTCTTTTTGCTCATTCATTGTCGTGTTAATTTTGTTTGCCACTGATAGCAAAATCTTTGAGTATTAAGGGTACTAGTGATGGTGCTGCCGTCTCATGCACTCACGCATATTAAAGTTTGTGACATTGCAATGAATCAGGAAATATTTGAAATATTAGGATGGCAGTAAAACATCAAGCAAAAATTCAAATGAAGACTAGAGACTATTCACAGGCATATGATATGCTAGTTCACATTGTTTGATGAGATCCATCTATCTCCATGGTTGCACATAGATCAATATTTTATAAAGATTTAAAAAGGGTCACATCAATGATTTTTTACAATGTTGAAGATAAGAACAGAGATGCTACTTTTTTATGTCAATTATTGGGAGAGTATGTTATCACTTGTTTCAGAGATGAGAGTATGACGTAGAGAAGAGAACCTTGTTGTTGTAACTAGACTCTTAGTCTCTTCACTTCTTTGTTGCAGAAGTTCAAGCGAAGGTTTTTTTTTTTTTAAATGAAACTAAAACGAGCAACCTTTTCATGTTGAAGAAGTAGAAGATCTTCCTACTACAAGCTGCTGAAAAACTTCTCTTCTTTCATCTCTCTTTTTTCTCTTCTTTCTATATGCTTATGATTGTGGGATGCATATTTCCTTCTAAGCTTTTATTTATAATAATATATAATGCATTTCGAGATATAAAGTTTATTTCAAGATCAACAAGATATCGTAAAATAACTCGAGTGAATAAAAGATCTCATTGCTTCGCTTAAAATTAATAAATTAGTTCTTCAAGACCTTTATAAGACTATCAAACTATGCTTATATCCTTCAAAAATATACTAGTGAAATAACCATATATTGTGAAGATTTTATCTATAAGGAAATTTTTGCACCATATGATTCACAATAACATTTTTTAGAGCTAATTTTTGATGTACTTGCGTGGAGGTATGTGCCTCAACAACTTTTTAGGCCAGACCTCATTATTATCATTTGTGGATAGTAACTAAAAGTTTGCAAAACTTTTTCTTTTGGACGAGTATAAATGCTTGTGAATATGTCAGCCAGATTTTTTGCTACTTTTATGTTGATGAACTGAATACCTCCTCATTTGAGTAAACTTCGTAAGCAGCATTTTTAAAGTTGTATGTATTTTGTCTAAGAGTATAAAACTACATCCTTTGCCAAATGAATCATTCTTTGGATGTCACAAAGAGTGCAGTGCTTTCTAGTGCTTTGTGAAGTTCGTTTAAGAACCTTTTGAGTCAAGCCAGTTCTTGGTTTTAGTGATACCTACGTATATAGCTTTGTAGTTGATAGTGAGGCTATCTTTTAAAATTATGATACTCTAATGATAGTCGTACCAGTCATTCAATTTATAGAAAGATAAAATGGTTATAAAAGTGGAGATTGAGTAAGAAAAATAATTTTCTCTCATTAACTTGTCTCATCATTTTTTTCTTTCTTCCTTCTTTTTGGTCTTTTCCCCATTCTTTCCGGTGCTTAATGAACAAATTTGAAACAGTGATAGGTTGTTGAGTAACTTTATTGACTTGAGAAAGAATAAAATTTGTGATTTGAATGCTCAGATGATATGAATATTTCATGTTTCTAACTAGTTTTTTACCTTGTTGGTGGGAAATAGATAAAACATGTTGTGAAATTTAAGGCAAAACAACACAAATCCAGAAGAAGAACATAAAAATTTAACGAGGTTCGGCAAATATGCCTACATCCTCGGGAGCAGATCGTCGAATTTCACTATTTCAAAGGAATTACATACCCATAGGGTTACACATCTATTTATAGATAAAACCCACAGATAAATTTACAAACACGCCCTGCTTCCCCAACCCACTAATCCAAGAGACACATCTCTTCACACCATGAGACACACCTCTTCATTCCAGGAGACGCCTCTCTAAATTCAAGAGACTCCAAATTCCTGCTATATGAGTCATACCTAACAATTCTCTACCTTGGCGAATATTCAGCCTCATAGGAGAAAATCTCCATCTTGCGAATATCCAGCCCATTAGGAGAAAAACATCATGGAGTTTCTTACACAAAAGTGGTTTGGGTAACAATGCCAACTAACAATTGCAAACAATCAACAAATTCAAGTAACGCAAGAACTTATTGAAAATACATGGCTTGGTCAACTTTTCTGCTGCATTTTCATCATATGATCCGATAGAGTGAACTCCACCTGCAACTGTACTCCCCAACATTTTATGGATATTACCACCAGGTTTCACTTGCAATGCCTTCAAAATTCTTTGTTGTGCCAACAAATCTTTCACTTTTATTTGTCATAATCCAAAATTCTTTGTTTTATCAAACTTCATTATCTCGAATTTTGCACCAGACATTGTCATTTGAAATTAATCCTGCAGTGAACTTTTTCTATCTTGTATTGAAACAAAACACACCACAAATAAATTTAAATAAACCTGAAATTTACTCTGTCAATTGCAGCAATTATCTTGAGTTTCCTGTGATTCGGGAATTAAATTTTTCACACGAAACACCTTTCCTGTTCGCACAAAAATTCGGCTGAAATACTGCGAACACCAATCAAATTCCACCTGTCACAATNTAAATAAACTTGAAATTTCCTCTGTCAATTGCAACAATTATCTTGAGTTTCCTGTGATTCGGGAATTAAATTTTTCACACGGAACACCTTTCCTGTTCGCACAAAAATTCGGCTGAAATACTGCGAACACCAATCAAATTCCACCTGTCACAATTTTTCTTGCGACAAACCTGCGAACAATCCGCGAAATTCGCGAACTCCACCAGTCGCAATTCCTCTTGCAACAAACTTGCGAACTCCGCTGGCGAACACCACCTGTCGCAACTGCACTTGCCGCAACTCCTCTTGCGACAAACTTGCGAACTCCGCTGACTTAGCACCACCTATCGCACATGTCGCAACTCCACTTGTGACAAGCTTGCGAACTCCGCTGGTTAAGCACCACCTGTTGCAACTGCACCTGCCGCAACTCTACCTCCGACAAACTTGCGAACTCTGTTGGCTAAGCACTACCAGTCGCAACCTTACCTACCGCAACTTTACTTGCGACAAACTTGTGAACTCCTCTAATCGAGCACCACTTGTAGCAACTGCACCCGCCGCAACTCTTCCTGCGACAAACTTGCGAACTTCATTGTCCGAACTCCTCTGTTTGCGCAAACTGCACGCGAAGTCTTGTTCACGAATTCCACCACGCTGAACATCGTGAAGGTTCGTGAACTGTTGCGCCTCGAATCCTGTGAGCGCCGATCGTCTTGTTGCAATGCTGCCCCGAGTTTGTCAAACTCCCCTGACCACAGGAACTCCTTCCTGCAAGCAATCACTTCGATTTACGAACTAGTGTGACGATTCATGAACTCCTCCGCAGCCCCCTTNGGTCGCAACTTTACCTACCGCAACTTTACCTGCGACAAACTTGTGAACTCCTCTAACCGAGCACCACTTGTAGCAACTGCACCAGCCGCAACTCCTCCTGCGACAAACTTGCGAACTTCGTTGTTCGAACTCATCTGTTTGCAAACTCTCTTATTCGCGTATTCGCACAAACTGCACGCGAACTCCTGTTCACGAATTCCACCACGCTGAACATTGTGAAGGTTCGTGAACTGTTGCGCCTCGAATCCTGTGAGCGCCGATCGTCTCCTCGTTGCGATGCTGCCCCGAGTTTGTCAAACTCCCCTCTCCTTCCTGCAAGCAATCACTTCGATTTACGAACTAGTGTGACGATTCATGAACTCCTCCGCAGCCCCCTTCACAAACTGTTCTGTGAGCTGTTTCTTCGCTCCGGCAAAGTAATTCGCTTCGAGGAAATAAGTTTTCTGCTGAGGCTTAGAAATCAAAGATTCCTTTATTCATTCCCTTCCTTCCCAGAGAATATTCCTCCAGATTCCTTATCCCTTCCTTATTCGGTCCCGGAATGCTTCAGCCTGCTCGCGAACCAAAAGACGAACGCCGCCAGCTCTCGCACTACCCCTCTCCTCCACTCTCCTCCGCAGAAACTGTGCCGCAAATCCTTTGCCCTGTGGCGTTCGCGTGAAGCCTGCGGACCTCCGAATTCGCCTGTCGCGGAACTCCTCGCAAAGCGTCCCAATGCGTCTGTTACTTCCTGAGTTTGTCGCGAACGAACGAAGTCGTCCGAAGCGTCTCGCACCTTCGCGACTCGTGACTCCTCTGTCCGCGCGCGTAGTCTGCGACACGGAAATTCGCGAACTGCCGTGTGCCGCGAACCTCCGCTCGTGCGCGTGAAGTCTCCTCTGTCGCGATCTAAGCCGCCGAAACATTCTCCATGTCGTGATTCGAAGATCCTCCCTGCGAATTCCCGCGAACCCCGAACCGCAAAACCGCCGAACTTTCTTTTTCTTCCTAAGCTGATCTCCTCACTCTCTAGTACCGATTGTTGAAATTTAAAGCCAAACAAAGCAAATCCAGAAGGCGAACACAAAAATTTATTGAGATTCGGCAAAGATGTCTACATTATCAGGAGCAGACCGACAAATTTCACTATTTTAAAGTAGTTATATATTGATAGGGTTACACATCTATTTATATATAAAACTCATTGATAAATTTACAAACACGCCCTCACTCTCCCCAACCCACTAATTTAAGAGATACACCTCTGCACACCAAGATACTTAGAGCCATGTTCCGATCCTGGGACTTGTGGGTTATCTGTGGGTTTTATCTATAAATAGATGTGTAATCCTATGGGTATGTCACTCCTCTGACATAATGAAATTCGTTGCTCTGCTCTCGATGATGTATGCATCTTTGCCGAATCTCGTTAAATTTTTATGTTCTTTTTCTGGATTTGTGTTGTTTCGTCTTAAATTTCCTCAATTAATAAAATCCTCTGCAACTCTGTAGATGTAGTCAATTTGTCGAACCACGTAAATTTGTGTGTTCTTTTGGTGTGAATTTTCTCGTTCTATTTTTTACTTTGTCGTCGATCATCCTATTTTAATATACCACAACAAAACCTTGTTCAAATACCATGGTCTAAAAAATAGTATAGAAAACAAAAAAGAAAATCAAAGCATACAAGTGTAATTTAATACAGTTTAACTCAATTTTGGCTACGTCATGTTGTTGCTACTAGGGATTCTGCTTTGATATGATTATTGAAAATTATAACCTTGATTCTTCCAATATAAAGATAAGACAGGCCATTTTTTTTTTTTAAATAAACCTTGAGCAACTAAACATAAAATAAAACTCTTAAAATGGGCTTAATGAAATGACTCACGACCGAGTCTTTGTAACAAGGTTTTTTTTTTTTTTTGCAATGCAAAAATTAGATTTCACAACTTAACAGGTGCAACTGCTGACATATTGCTACAGTGATCATTTTGGTGGTTATAAGGATTCAGATTTTTTAGTTGAAGAATTTAGAGTGTACGTATGATTATTGTTGTTTTATTAAAACCCTATCTGCATGCAAAGACGAAATCCCAAGAGAACCATAATGCGATTAGCTACACATCCGAGCTAGAAAACTAAAAGTTATATACTAAATGATCGTTCATTACCTTTTTATTAATTCAAAAATTTAAAAGAAACTTTTCTGCCATATATTAACTATTGTGATCGACTGCAAAAGTTGAATTTGTTGTTTCATTATTTATTTATTGAGGTAATTTATCTGGGAAGCTACTTTGGGGTGCCCTTGATGATGTTGTCATGGGAGGTGTTAGTCAAAGCACATTTTTTGGTGATCCTACTGGTAGTGAAGATGGTGGACCTACCGGCATCTTTAAAGGTAAGAGAACTTTTCGCACTTCTTAACTTATTTGGATATATAATAGTTAACACGTTGACTATTTTCTCTTTTCCAGGTGTTGTTTCGACCAAAAATAGCGGTGGTTTCACTAGTATCAGGACAAAGGTTTTTCATGATACTATTAGGATTTGTTTGAAATCAATTTTATTTTTTGTTTTTATTTTTTATTTTATTTTTAAAACATATTTTCTTAGTTTATTTTATATGTGTTGTTATTTTATGTTTGTAAAAATAAATTAAAATGTTTTTGAAAATACTCAAAATAATTTTTAGATATTTTGAGTGTTTAAAAGCAACCCAAGTTTAATCAAATAGTCAAACATGTTTTGTTTCAGATCAAAATATAAATAAAAATAAATAAAATAGAAAATAGAAAATAAGAAAACAAAAGTGATTCCAAATAACCCATTAATTTATTTGTTTTTATTCTTTAGGTTAGAATATATGTAAAATAAAATGTTATTGCGGATATTGAATATGTTACATATTTCAACTTTAAGAGCTTGTTTGACATCATTTTTGTTTCATGTTTTTGTGTTTATTTTTTTCTATTTTTCTTTGAAATATTTTTGGTTGGTATAATTTTAATAGGTTTTTATCTTTTGTTTTAAAAAAATAAATTAACTTATTATTAAAAATATTCCATGCACCAGAAATATATTTTGAGTGTTTTAAAAATAACTAGCTCAATCAAATATATTTTTATTTAAATCAAAGTATAAATAAAACAAAATAAAATAAAAAATAATAGTGATCCCAAACAGCTCCTAAGATCTTCAAATCTTACTTGACATAGCTAAAAGTTGTGGAAAAAATGATTTACACAATATAACTTCTAACATCTCTAGCAACACAACAAGAATGCATAGAGAATAATGATTCATAAAGCCTACCGCAGATAACTGGCATAAGGTTATTGATGTTGATAATCTTTAATTTTTATTCATAATCATTCTGAAAAAATATAAGTATTAAATTTCAGAATTTTCAAGTTCCTGAGGACCTTTCTGCATATGATGGCCTTGAATTGAGGGTTAAAGGTGACGGCCATCGTTACAAGCTTATAGTTCGCACTAGTGCTGACTGGGATACTGTGGGATATACTGCAAGCTTTGTCACTCTAGATGGCCAATGGCAGACGGTAAACATTGGATTTTCCGTGGTGCTATTTTAGGCTAGGGGCATTGACATATATAGCATACAATTCTTATGTATTTACAGATCTCACGGTTAAAGTTTCATATTTATGCAAATAGCACTTAGATCCTTAATATCACATAAAAAATAACATTATCGTCATTTTTTATAAGTTGAATATCCGTTTTCATGCATATATTTTAAGCGCCAAAGTGGTAAGTATGTCAATATGAAAGTTTAGTATGAGATATGTAAATACATATTAGTTGTGTGCTGCATATGTAAATTTCCCTTTAGACTACCACCTTTAATCACTTTTTTTTTTATCCTTTTCAGATTCAAATACCATTTTCTTCATTGAAGCCGGTGTTCCGTGCTCGTACGGTGGTTGATGCTGTGCCATTTGATCCAAAATCTATTTTTTCGCTTCAAGTAAGATATACTTTCTGTATTTACATTAGTTGCTTGCATGGAGGAAAGCTGGTATATGAATTTTCTGCAGCTAATGTACAGTAAGTTTGAATATGATGGAAAACTCAACCCAAATTTCATAGAAGGCGCATTTCAACTTCCATTCTCAAGAATAAGGGCATACATCAATGAGCCAATTACTCCAAGGTTCTGGTTTATTATTGATTTATGTCTCCATATGCTCATTAAATTTATTAAGTTGGGTTGCTTGTTGGGGGCGATGTGGGACGATCGGTTTTAAACAAATTTTCTTAACGTGTTTTAAAAAGCTAAACCCCAAAATAATTCCCAAATGTTAGTAGATGGAGCCTGATTTGAAGCATCCTCCTTTTTGAAGACCGAGCGCCCGATGCTTTTGCTTCGAGCTAAGCACCGAGCGTCGAGCGCTCTAGCGCAGCACAACAGAGGAGGGGATGCTTTAGGTGCCTAGGCGCCCATTATTGGGTGCTCAAGTGCCCAATTTTGGTACACTTTGCTTCCTTAAGTTGTTGTTTTCCGAACGTAGGGCGCTATGGTACCCAAGTTTGGGCGTTGTGTGCCCGTAGCAGTTGATGCAATATTTTCCGTTCAATGGCCAATTTTGAGTGGCATGAGTTGTCTTCTTTTGGTGTGTTCTTCGAAAAAAATCTCGGTGAATGTGAGAAGTGTCAAAGAGAAGAATTTCAGTGATTTTGATGTGTGTTTCATCGCATCAGATCAGAGAAAGGAGAGTTTGGAGCGAGGTCCTGTGAGTTTCCTTGAGAGGCAAAGAAATTGAGTGTGTTCTCAGTAAACTCTGATTTTATCGTGGAATTTTTTTGATGGCGTGGCTCCGTCGTTTTTTGTTGTTCTTGGGTATTTCCACATTAAATTCTTGTGTGTTTTTCTGGTTTGCTTTTGTTGTGTTTTTGTTCGTAAGTTTGTTCCAATTTTCTTAAATCTACATGATTCTATTCCGTAGTGAATTTGGAAGGGGATTTTTTTTAGTTCTTCAATACAATGTTATTAGAGCGGTGTTCGATTCGAGTGGGAGCAATGACTGATGAAGNCCTACATTATCAGGAGCAGACCGGCGAATTTCACTATTTTAAAGAGTTATATATTCATAGGGTTACACATCTATTTATATATAAAACTCATTGATAAATTTACAAACACGCCCTCGCTCCCCCCAACCCACTAATTTAAGAGATACACCTCTGCACACCAAGATACTTAGAGTCATGTTCCGATCCTGGGACTTGTGGGTTATCTGTGGGTTTTATCTATAAATAGATGTGTAACCCTATGAGTGACATAGTGAAATTCGTTGCTCTGCTCTCGAGGATGTATGCATCTTTGCCGAATCTCGTTAAATTTTTATGTTCTTCTTCTGGATTTGTGTTGTTTCGTCTTAAATTTCCTCAATTAATAAAATCCTCTGCAACTCTGTAGATGTAGTCAATTTGCCGAACCACGTAAATTTGTGTGTTCTTTTGGTGTGAATTTTCTCGTTCTATTTTTTGCTTTGTCGTCGATCATCCTATTTTAATATACCACAACAAAACCTTGTTCAAATACCATGGTCTAAAAAATAGTATAGAAAACAAAAAAGAAAATCAAAGCATACAAGTGTAATTTAATACAGTTTAACTCAATTTTGGCTACGTCATGTTGTTGCTACTAGGGATTCTGCTTTGATATGATTATTGAAAATTATAACCTTGATTCTTCCAATATAAAAATAAGACAGGCCATTTTTTTTAAATAAACCTTGAGCAACTAAACATAAAATAAAACTCTTAAAATGGGCTTAATGAAATGACTCACGACCGAGTCTTTGTAACAAGGTTTTTTTTTTTTTTTGCAATGCAAAAATTAGATTTCACAACTTAACAGGTGCAACTGCTGACATATTGCTACAGTGATCATTTTGGTGGTTATAAGGATTCAGATTTTTTAGTTGAAGAATTTAGAGTGTACGTATGATTATTGTTGTTTTATTAAAACCCTATCTGCATGCAAAGACGAAATCCCAAGAGAACCATAATGCGATTAGCTACACATCCGAGCTAGAAAACTAAAAGTTATATACTAAATGATCGTTCATTACCTTTTTATTAATTCAAAAATTTAAAAGAAACTTTTCTGCCATATATTAACTATTGTGATCGACTGCAAAAGTTGAATTTGTTGTTTCATTATTTATTTATTGAGGTAATTTATCTGGGAAGCTACTTTGGGGTGCCCTTGATGATGTTGTCATGGGAGGTGTTAGTCAAAGCACATTTTTTGGTGATCCTACTGGTAGTGAAGATGGTGGACCTACCGGCATCTTTAAAGGTAAGAGAACTTTTCGCACTTCTTAACTTATTTGGATATATAATAGTTAACACGTTGACTATTTTCTCTTTTCCAGGTGTTGTTTCGACCAAAAATAGCGGTGGTTTCACTAGTATCAGGACAAAGGTTTTTCATGATACTATTAGGATTTGTTTGAAATCAATTTTATTTTTTGTTTTTATTTTTTATTTTATTTTTAAAACATATTTTCTTAGTTTATTTTATATGTGTTGTTATTTTATGTTTGTAAAAATAAATTAAAATGTTTTTGAAAATACTCAAAATAATTTTTAGATATTTTGAGTGTTTAAAAGCAACCCAAGTTTAATCAAATAGTCAAACATGTTTTGTTTCAGATCAAAATATAAATAAAAATAAATAAAATAGAAAATAGAAAATAAGAAAACAAAAGTGATTCCAAATAACCCATTAATTTATTTGTTTTTATTCTTTAGGTTAGAATATATGTAAAATAAAATGTTATTGCGGATATTGAATATGTTACATATTTCAACTTTAAGAGCTTGTTTGACATCATTTTTGTTTCATGTTTTTGTGTTTATTTTTTTCTATTTTTCTTTGAAATATTTTTGGTTGGTATAATTTTAATAGGTTTTTATCTTTTGTTTTAAAAAAATAAATTAACTTATTATTAAAAATATTCCATGCACCAGAAATATATTTTGAGTGTTTTAAAAATAACTAGCTCAATCAAATATATTTTTATTTAAATCAAAGTATAAATAAAACAAAATAAAATAAAAAATAATAGTGATCCCAAACAGCTCCTAAGATCTTCAAATCTTACTTGACATAGCTAAAAGTTGTGGAAAAAATGATTTACACAATATAACTTCTAACATCTCTAGCAACACAACAAGAATGCATAGAGAATAATGATTCATAAAGCCTACCGCAGATAACTGGCATAAGGTTATTGATGTTGATAATCTTTAATTTTTATTCATAATCATTCTGAAAAAATATAAGTATTAAATTTCAGAATTTTCAAGTTCCTGAGGACCTTTCTGCATATGATGGCCTTGAATTGAGGGTTAAAGGTGACGGCCATCGTTACAAGCTTATAGTTCGCACTAGTGCTGACTGGGATACTGTGGGATATACTGCAAGCTTTGTCACTCTAGATGGCCAATGGCAGACGGTAAACATTGGATTTTCCGTGGTGCTATTTTAGGCTAGGGGCATTGACATATATAGCATACAATTCTTATGTATTTACAGATCTCACGGTTAAAGTTTCATATTTATGCAAATAGCACTTAGATCCTTAATATCACATAAAAAATAACATTATCGTCATTTTTTATAAGTTGAATATCCGTTTTCATGCATATATTTTAAGCGCCAAAGTGGTAAGTATGTCAATATGAAAGTTTAGTATGAGATATGTAAATACATATTAGTTGTGTGCTGCATATGTAAATTTCCCTTTAGACTACCACCTTTAATCACTTTTTTTTTTATCCTTTTCAGATTCAAATACCATTTTCTTCATTGAAGCCGGTGTTCCGTGCTCGTACGGTGGTTGATGCTGTGCCATTTGATCCAAAATCTATTTTTTCGCTTCAAGTAAGATATACTTTCTGTATTTACATTAGTTGCTTGCATGGAGGAAAGCTGGTATATGAATTTTCTGCAGCTAATGTACAGTAAGTTTGAATATGATGGAAAACTCAACCCAAATTTCATAGAAGGCGCATTTCAACTTCCATTCTCAAGAATAAGGGCATACATCAATGAGCCAATTACTCCAAGGTTCTGGTTTATTATTGATTTATGTCTCCATATGCTCATTAAATTTATTAAGTTGGGTTGCTTGTTGGGGGCGATGTGGGACGATCGGTTTTAAACAAATTTTCTTAACGTGTTTTAAAAAGCTAAACCCCAAAATAATTCCCAAATGTTAGTAGATGGAGCCTGATTTGAAGCATCCTCCTTTTTGAAGACCGAGCGCCCGATGCTTTTGCTTCGAGCTAAGCACCGAGCGTCGAGCGCTCTAGCGCAGCACAACAGAGGAGGGGATGCTTTAGGTGCCTAGGCGCCCATTATTGGGTGCTCAAGTGCCCAATTTTGGTACACTTTGCTTCCTTAAGTTGTTGTTTTCCCGAATGTAGGGCGCTATGGCACCCAAGTTTGGGCGCTATGCGCCCGTAGCAGTTGATGCAAGATTTTCCGTTCAAGGGCCAATTTTGAGTGGCATGAGTTGTCTTCTTTTGGTGTGTTGTTCTTCGAAAAAAATCTCGGTGAATGTGAGAAGTGTCAAAGAGAAGAATTTCAGTGATTTTGATGTGTGTTTCATTGCATCAGATCAGAGAAAGGAGAGTTTGGAGCGAGGTCCTGTGAGTTTCCTTGAGAGGCAAAGAAATTGAGTGTGTTCTCAGTAAACTCTGATTTTATAGTGGAATTTTTTTGATGGCGTGGCTCCGTCGTTTTTTCTTGTTTTCGGGTATTTCCACATTAAATTCTTGTGTGTTTTTCTGGTTTGCTTTTGTTGTGTTTTCGTTCGTAAGTTTGTTCCAATTTTCTTAAATCTACATTATTCTATTCCGTGGTGAATTTGGAAGGGAATTTTTTTTAGTTCTTCAATACAATGTTATTAGAGCGGTGTTCGATTCGAGTGGGAGCAATGACTGATGAAGCAAGGTTCAAAATGAAGAAGTTCAATGGAACAAACTTTGCATTCTGGAAGATGCAAGTGGTTGATTTACTGTATTAAACAAAATTATATTTGTTACTACAAGGAATTACTATGAAGCTTGAGTCTATGTTTATGGAGAAATGTGAAGTGTTAGATCGAATGGTATTAGGTTTGATTTTGTTGTCACTCTTCTCCTGTGTTGCGTTCGACATAGTAAATGAGAAAATCATGGTGGATCTTATGACAACACTGACAAAGATGTATGAAAAAAACTTTAGCTTCTAATAAATTTTTTTTTTATAGAGAAGCTATTTAACATGAAGATGGTGGAAGACAATAGCGATAGAACATCTGAATATTTCAATATTGTAACGAGTCAGTTTTGTTTTATGGGGACCAAGTTTGAAGATACAATCAAAGCACTAGTAATACTATCTTCATTCTCGGACAACCGAGATGGTTTGATCACGACAGTGAGTAATTCTTCAAGGAATTTGAAGTTAAACTTTGATGACATCGTGGATCTGATGCTGAATGAAGAGGTTTGCAGAAAAACCGCGAATGGTGAATTTTCAGGTTCAACGTTGAATGCTGATAACAGAGGAAGAATTTTAGACAAAAATACAGGTAGAGACAAATCCAATCCCAAGAGAGAAAAATCTAATTCAAACAGAGGAGAATGTTGAAATTACGGTAAGAAAGAGTCTTTTAAGGACTACAGAACTCCAAGGAAAGTTGGTGGCAGTGGACATGGAATGAATCTATCTACAAATGTCTCTATTGGTGAAGTCCAAATGACTACCTAGTTTTATCCCTAGTCAATACTGAATCTAGGATAGTAGATTCATGTGTCTCTTTTCATCCGTGACCCAATAAAAAAGTTTTTAAAAACTACAGTTTTCTGGGAGGTAACAAGATTTGTAGTATCGTAGGAAAGAGTAATGTTGATATCTGGTTGTCAAATGGAACAATTTGAAAGCTTATTAAAATTAGACATAATTTAAGTTTGAAGTGAAATATCATTTCTATAAGCTAGCTGACAAAGTCAGAACTCGTGATTAGTTTCATAGTGATGGTTCGGGGCAATAATGAAGTCACTCTTTACTTGATCAATGAAATGGCTGATTTCATTAATGTGACCGGAACCAGGGTTGATCATATGAGCGAGAAATGTATGAAATTTTTTAAAAATAAGCTTCAGGGTTTGAAATCAATTGATCTGGATTTCTGTGAAGACTATATATGATAAGCATAAGAAAGTCTTTTTTTCTAAGAGCAAGCCAGTGATGAAATCNGATGAGCGAGAAATGTATGAAATTTTTTAAAAATAAGCTTCAGGGTTTGAAATCAATTGATCTAGATTTCTGTGAAGACTATATATGATAAGCATAAGAAAGTCTTTTTTTCTAAGAGCAAGCCAGTGATGAAATCAAAAAAATTGAAGTTAGTGGATACTAACATGTGAGATCCCACTCCAGTTTAGTCTATTGAAGGTTCCTATTATTTTGTCTCGTTTATTAATGATCATACGAGAAAATTATGAGTTTATTTCTTAAAGTAAAAATTTGATGTATCTGAAGTTTTTAAAAAGTGGAAGACTGGTGGAAAATGAGACAACCTTGAAGTTGAAGTATCTCAAAACATATAATGGGGGGTGATCATCGTGATCAGAAGTTTATGAAATTTTGTGTTATAGAGGGGTTCAACATGAGGTCACTGTTTCAAGGACACTGCAACAGAATGGTGCGTTCGAGCGCATGAATATAATGATTACGGAGNATGGTGGAAAATGAGACAACCTTGGAGTTGAAGTATCTCAAAACATATAATGGGGGGTGATCATCGTGATCAAAAGTTTATGAAATTTTGTGCTATAGAGGGGTTCAGCATGAGGTCACTGTTTCAAGGACACTGCAACAGAATGGTGCGTTCGAGCGCATGAATATAATGATTACGGAGCGTGCGGAGCATGGGGCTGCCTAAATGCTTGCCAAAGCAGTTTTGGACTGAAGCAGTAAATACTGTAATTTATCTTATTAATCATGACCCATCAGTACCTTTGGAGGAAGACTTACCTAAAGACGTCTGAAGTAACAAAAATGTAAATCTATCTCATTTAAGAGTATTTGAGTGTTCAACATATGTGCATGTTGATGTAGGTTATGGAATCAAATTTGACTCGAAATAAGTGCACCTTCATTGGGTATGACTCAGACGAGTTTCGATACAAGTGTTGGGATTATCAGAATAAAAAATTCATCAGGAGCAGGGATGTCACTTTCAATCAAATGAAGATGTAAATGATAGGGTCAGAAGTCGAGACAACCCATCAATTATTTCTAAAGAGTCCAAATATATTAAGATAGATGACACTAGTGATCATGAGGTGGAGAAAGAAGTAGCGCTCAACCAAAAGGAACATTAGAAGATCCTCAATCACCCTCTACTATAGTCAGGAGATCCAGCAGAATGATACGACTATGACTTGTACACAGGTATTCTCCTTCGTTATACTATTATTACTAACTAATAGTGGTTAACCAGAATGCTTTGAGGAGGTCACTCATGTTGAAGATTCAAGGGAGTGGGAGTGTACCATGAATGAAAAAATGCAATCTTAAGTGTCAAATTAGACTTGGAATTTGATGGTGTTACTAGATGATAAAAGTGCACTACACAACAATCGGGTTTATAGGCTCAAAGAGGAGTCAAATGATAGTAGGCACTACAAGGATAGACTCGTTGTGAAGAATTTCATACAGAAGGAATGAGTGGATTATACAGAGATCTTTCCCCGGTGATGAAGATGATAACTATCAGTGTTGTACTGGGTGTGCTAGCAGAGGAAGATCTGCACCTAGAGTAGATGGATGTAAAAATAACTTTCTTACATGAAAATCAGGAGGAATTGTACATGGTGCAACCACATGATTACAAGATTCCAGACAAAGAAGGTTTTGTCTGCAGATTGAAGAAGAGCATATATGGGTTAAAACAGACTCAAGACAGTGGTACATGAGGTTTGATAGGTTCATGTCAGACAATGGATACATGAAGTTCCAGGCTGACTACTGTTGCATCATCAAACACTTTCGTAATTGTTATATCTTGTTTCTTTTATATGTGGATGACATGCTTATTGCAGGAACAAATATGAAGAAAATCATGGACTTAAAGGAACAATTATCATGTGAATTTGAAATGAAAGATTTATGTTCAATCAGGAATCCTCGGGATGAGAGTCAATAGGGACAAGAGTGTAGGAACTCTGAATTTGTCTTCGCTAGAGTATGTTGAGAAGATCCTATAGAAGTTCAACATGAGTGAAGAAAACCAGTTAGCACTCCCTTAGGTAGTCATTTCAAATAATCTAAGGAGGTATCACCTAACTTTGAAGCAAAACAAGCACAAATAGATAAAACTTTGTATACTTCAGAAGTTGAAAGTTTGATGTACACAATGACTTGTATCAGACCATGTATTGCATATGAAGTGGGAGTGGTCAGCAGGTATATGAGCATTCCAGACATATATCATTGGGAGGCGGTAAAGTGAATTCTCAGTTATTTAAGGGGAAAAGTAAACATGACAATTTGCTAGGGAAGTGCAATGATTAATCTACAATGATTTATTGATTTAGACCTAGCAGGAGATGTAGATAATTGGAGAAGTACAACGGGATATAATATCTTTCATTGGGGAACACAACAATGAATTGAACTTCTAGATTGCAGAAGATCGTTGCACTTTCAACTACAGAGATCAAATATATTGTTATCACCGAGGCTAGCAAGTAGATGATTTGGCTATAGAGTTTTATGGTTGAATTGGGTAAGGGGTAAGAGATTGGAAAGCTTTACAGTGACAGTATCAGTTGTCAGCCGTTTTTTACACTTCGTGATTTGAAAAAATTGTGGTTTTGTGATTTTAAAAATAATTTAAATATGAATGTAACCTTTTTTATTTTTAAAAGTAATATTTTAATTTTAAAATAGATGAGATCAAACAGGTCTCACATTTTAAATAGTTTAGATAATTGAATACAATACTATAAGTAATANATGAGATCAAACAGGTCTCACATTTTAAATAGTTTAGAAAATTGAATACAATACTATAAGTAATACACTTATTCCAAAGAATAAATATATCACTTGTAATATAAATTCAATCACCTTGACTAAAGAATTTGTGACATCCGTTTTGATCTGCGAAATATTTTTTTAAAAAGGCCAACAAGTTCCCCTATCTAACATAAAAAAATAAATAGGGTTTATTTTATCAGGGTTCCAGGTTCCCTATAGAGGCAAGCCTCTATAATTAATTACATTTTAAATATTCGAAATCACTTAAGAAAACTCTCGATTAAGATCAGGTGGTTTTGCCTTCAAGATTTCAAAGTTTAGGTTTTNAATAAATAGGGTTTATTTTATCAGGGTTCCAGGTTCCCTATAGAGGCAAGCCTCTATAGTTAATTACCTTTTAAATATTCGAAATCACTTAAGAAAATTCTCGATTAAGATCAGGTGGTTTTGCCTTCAAGATTTCAAAGTTTAGGTTTTCAAGATTGTACATGAGAAAATCAAATGAGAAGGGCTCAAAATAGGAACAATTATTTAAGGAATTCAAAGGGAAGAAAAGTAGGGGCTCGATGAACCCCCAACTATCCTATTGTTCGGCTTTATGTCTTTGAAATGATTTAATTTGATATTTCAATCCTGCAAATTATTTAGGAGTTAGGATTTATGTNCCCCGGTGAACCCCCAACTATCCTATTGTTCGGCTTTATATCTTTGAAATGATTTAATTTGATATTTCAATCCTGCAAATTATTTAGGAGTTAGGACTTATGTTTACACAATATCAGACTGTGCAAATAGCCTAAAAAGATAGGAGGATTTACACCGTACCGCACGGTAACCTCGGAATCCTAAAG
>JXCR01133570.1:0-15129 GCA_002079205.1 Phalaenopsis hybrid cultivar
CCAAGGTACATCCTCCTATAAATGTCCAGTAAGAATATCCATAACTAAAGCAAAAAGATATGTGCTTAAAGTCGATGTCTGATGTAATGCAACTAAAATAGAAAAAATACTTGGTCTATCATAATTATGTACGAACACAACAACTCTAGTATACTTATCTTTAATGACTTTAATATAAGTCATATCAACACGTTTATTCGCTAGAGGTCTCCTAAGGACTTCTCTTGGTATCTTATCGTAAGCTTTTTCTAAATCAGTAAAAATCATATGTAGATGCTCCTTATTCTCTCTGTACTTCTCCATCATACCTCTCAATAAATGTATAGTTTCCATAGTAGACCTGCCCGACATAAATTTAAATTGATAATGAGAAATCTTTGTATCACATCTTAACCTATGTTCGATTACCCTCTTCCATAATTTTAAAATATGACACATCAAATTTCTTTATAATTTGCACACTCTTGTGCACCTCCTTTATTCTTAAAAATGGGGGCCAAAATACTCTTCCTCCACTCGTCACACATCCTTTTAAATTTTAAAATAATATTAAAGAGTTTAGTAAGCTAAGAAGCTCCCAAATCTCTTAAATTATTTTCACACTTCAATTGAGATATCATCAGGTCCTATTGATTTTCTTTAAAGTCTCGTCAACTTCTTCTTTACTAATGTGACTGTAAAAGTAAAACATTTTATTTTTATTAATGACATTAAGATCANGCATCGTCAACTTCTTCTTTACTAATGTGACTGTAAAAGTAAAACATTTTATTTTTATTAATGACATTAAGATCATATCGTATTTTCAGAAACTTCATTGAAAAACTTCTCATATAATTCACCCACCTTTGTTGAATATCTTCTTCCAAGAAAAGCATTTTGTGATTTTCATATTTAATCTTAACTTTACTCAAGCTAAATCTTAACTTTACTTTTCTTTTTGTTTGGCTAGTTTATACATATATTTTTCATTCTCCTTAGTATCTAATATATTATAAAAACCATTAAAAACAGAATTTTTAGCGTCATAAATTATTCTCTTAATTCTTTACTCCCTACGAGCCACCTTATATTTTTTCCAATTCTCTAAATTTTTACATTTAAATCAATTTTTATAACACTTATATTTTATCTTTTTTTGCACATTATTATTCTACCACCAGCTATTTTTTTATATAGTATTTTTTTTCTTTTGATTCTCCAAGTATATTTTTTGTCACTTGTTTAATAGTGTTTGTTACTTTATTCCATATATACTTTGCTTCTTTATGAACATCTCAAATCTTGAAATTTTGAAGTTTACTCATAAAAATAATTTTATTTGTCTTTTAGTGCCCCCANTCTTTTGATTCTCCAAGTATATTTTTTGTCGCTTGTTTAATAGTGTTTGTTACTTTATTCCATATATACTTTGCTTCTTTATGAACATCCCAAATCTTGAAATTTTGAAGTTTACTCATAAAAATAATTTTATTTATCTTTTAGTGCCCCCATCTAATTCTATAACAACAATCTCTAGTATTTTTTATCTTACAACTCTCATTTTAAANTGCCCCCATCTAATTCTATAACAACAATCTCTAGTATTTTTTATCTTACAACTCTCATTTTAAAATCCAAAATTAATAATCGATATTGAGTAATTTAAATTCATTTGGAATGACCTCACAATCTTTGCATTCTAGATGAACTTTTCTCATAAGAAAATAGTCATTTTGTGTTTTATTACATCCAATCTTATAAGTAATAATACATCATCTCTTTTCTTAAATAAAGTACGACCATTAACAAAATTAGACCCTAAAACAAAATTTAATATGATTCTATTTTCTTCATTGATCACTCCTAAACCGTAGCCACCAGAAATATTTCTAAAATCATCTATCACTCTGCCAACATGTCTGGTTAAATTTCTTCCAATAAAAATTTTTCTTCAAGAAGTGTCATTTGTATTAATTCTTCTAGGTCATTCCAGAATTTTTCTTTAGATCCTATATCTAAACTTACTTGAGGAGTATTATCACTTATAACATTAAAAATCTTAGTATCAACAACAATTTTAAGGGCAAAAATTCTATCTTCAATTCTATTAATTTTTACATCATTATGTTTCAAACTCTTATATATAATTACACCTACAATATTTCTAGTGCGACTCCGACCTGAATATCAAAGTTAAAAATCTAATCTATCAATCTCTTTAGCATTTTTTCCAACTCATTTAGTTTCTTGAATAAATAAAATATTTATATTCCTATGAACTATAATATTAACTAATTTCATTAATTTATCTATGAGAGTACATATATTCCAAGATCATATCCTAATATTAGTTTCATAAACTAGCTTCGCTACTCGCATTCGCCTTTAATGTGGGAACTGTTGCTTATTTAACACTACACCTGGACGTTGGTGTAGCTGCCCTTGCATATTTTCACCGTGCTTAGGTCTTACGACGCGTCACTTTCAGAGGATGTCCTAGTATTTATACAAGGGTTTAAAAAATTCATGTCATGATTTTTCGACAAATTTACGTTGGTTGTTGACTACCTAACACAACCCTTAACTTTTCATATCCAAGGCTTAGGACTCGACAATGACAATTTTTTTTGTTGATAATTGACAATTAATAGTTTTTATTAATTTAATTTTAATAATATTTTTTAGTTTTTCTTTTGTTGTTAAGCTTTTTTATTGGAAGTATATGATATTATACTTCATTGTGTATTATTTTTTTAATTTAAAAGTGTTAGTTTTTTGTTTTGATTTTACATTTTATATTATTAACTATAAAAGCGAACATTATTCTTGTTGTGTGGTTATTTCATGTTCTATCTATGTCATATGTTGCTTATGTATTGTGTATGTAATTGTGCTTCGTAGCTAACGAGGATAGTTAGGTCAAAATAAAATTAAAGAGAAAATGAACAAATTTGTTCCTTGTTTTAATTTTGTTCAATAGAGTTGAGGGACCAAAAAGTTGCCTAGGTCTAAAAGAGTTAATTTTTTATTAGTGGAGGAATTAAATTGGCGAAATCTTAGGTCAAAGTGAATACACCCCAAGTAGTCCAGGGCTACTGTGATCTTTTACTCGAATTAACTTTTTGTCTACTATTTATATTGGCTTATGCAAATAGTTTCTGAATGAGGGAATCATGGGTCATGATTTGGTCTTAAATCATTTCTTCCTCATCTCTGAGCATAATGGTGATGGCTATTTTGAAATATCCAGGCAATATGTTGAGCCAAAGTTAGAAGAAATGACGACTTTATATTTAATTGTAAAGTACTTCAGAAAATAATTTTTTTTTTGTCCGATGCCTGTCTTAATAAAGTGTTCTCTCTCATGATCTGGAAATGTGATTAATCATGAGTGCTAGCTGTCATTGGAAGCCTCAGAGTTAGATCGATTTCTTTATGACGGCATAATTTTTGCTTTATGCATTATTCATTACTTAATCTTGAATTACTTTCATGAGTTCTCACAAGTGATGTAGTTTCTTTTACAGCCCACAAAGGTGACTTGGTGGTCTGGGAAAAAAAAATCAATTTCCGTTCACTACTTAGATTATGTTATGTTGATAAATTTTAGATGATAGGATCATGAAATATTGATAAGGTCTGCCGCCATTGCCCCGCCATCTCCTTTCAGCATAGGGATGGTAATTATTTTGTAACATTATTTTGATAGGCTAACTTGAAATGTGAAGACATCAGAATGTCAAATTTAATTGTAAAGCCGTATGACTATTCTTTGTAAAGGATTCTCCACCGTATCATGAAACAGGTAATTGACCTTGTTTGCTTGCACCTATCATAAGCTTCTAATTAAAAACATTAGTTCCTTTATGAAAGAAAATTCTTTATTTGTGTTTTTATTTATTGGCCATAGAAGTACTTATTTTCCAATTTTCTCAAATTAAGCTGCTTATTTTTTGGCCCAAAACTAGTTGGGTTGTTTAGTGTTTTAAGGAAAAAAAAAAGTCATACTATTTAGATTTGGTTGTGTTGATAGATTTTGATTGATAACTTTATGAATCTTAATAGCAACTGCGGTTATCCCCTACCATTTTTCCGAGCAACAGCGCAATAATTATTTTTGAACGTGAATGATGGCTGAAATGAGAAGACATCGCAATGTTAAATTTGATTGTAGAGCTCAATGAATATAATTAAAAAATAGTTCTCCCCTATGATTTAAAGAATTAATCATCAGGACTTACACTTATGGAATATTTTTAGAAGGAACATCAAGTTTTCTATGATGGTAGAATTTTTTTGGTGTTGCCTTCTACTTTATTTTATGTTGAAAGGATACTTGGTGTTCGCGTATGACGTTACAAAGGTTATTTAAGAAGAGAATTGTATTAATAAGAAGGCATGAAGCTAAATATCATTGACATGTAACGTGTGAATGGGATTGAGAAGAATTATAAAAGGGTAGTAATCGCTGACTAGGGCGTAGTGTTTTTGGTGATTTATAAAATGTTGGGTACCGATATGAGAATTTAAAAAAATGTTAGATGTAAGCAAGAAAAATGAGCTTTGAAGCTTTTATCAGGCTGAGCGGTATGAAAATATTATTTTAAGAAGTTGAATAAAAGCTCTTAGAACAAAATTTTTTCAGAAGAGCGGAATAAAGGGAATAATAAATCGTATCACTGTTTCATCTGAATACGAAGTAGGGTTAGATTGGATGAATAAGCATGCTAATAAATTTATAGGCCATAATGAGATATCTACTCAGTTTTAAGGAATTATGGATGCTGACTTCTGTGTTTAATAAAACTTTTTAGTGAATTCTTTGACTAATAAGATGTCTGATGATTGTAATGGATATATGTCATATTCATCTATGAGCCAAAGGGTATCTAGAATCATAATAATGTTGGAAATCAAACTTATTATTCAAACCATAAATTAAGAGAAATGACGATTGAGAAAAAATTTAGAAGCATTATTTTGATCAGAAAGTTGTGATCTCTCTATTAAGTTTAACTAAAACGTATAAAGAATGATGGGGTTAATTCTAAATTCATATATTTAATAACAGCAGCACAATCAGATTCAAAGTGAATCTTGTTCCAACTAAATATTGCTGCTATCTTGGCTGCAAAGAAAATGGCTTACATTTCCGCCTCCTCAGGAGAGTCAGCCTACACAAGGTAGGCAAAAAAGCATTTACATTCGCCCAATTCATTTCTAAACACCCCACCTGCACCACCACAGTCCGAAGTCCAGATACCATCTACATTCACTTTCATCCACGCAATAGGAGACTTTCTCCATACAACCTGTTGAATTTTCATTTTCACAAGTCCCAACTTATAAACTGAATGTTCAGAAAAATANTTCATCCACGCAATAGGAGGCTTTCTCCATACAACCTGTTGAATTTTCATTTTCACAAGTCCCAACTTATAAACTGAATGTTCAGAAAAATATCCTCTTACCAGAAAAAAAAAAGCACAGTAATCACCATGCTTATTTATTTAAAAAATGTAAGTTTCTTCCTTAGCAGCCACCCCCGTGGCCAAAGGAACCTCTCCATGGTGCTTAACTGATTTTCTGCACATCCAGAGAAACCAACAAATGATATAAGGCAGAAAATTAAAGAATTGTTTACATTTCCTTCCCCGGTAAGATGAGCAATCCCTCAGATTATCACCACCAGGACAAGCTAAATCCATACTTAACTCATTGCACAAANCCCCGGTAAAATGAGCAATCCCTCAGATTATCACCACCAGGAAAAGCTAAATCCATACTTAACTCATTGCACAAAATATTCCAAACTGAAGCAAAATGACACTTGAAAAATAAATNTTATTAATAAGAAGGCATGAAACTAAATATCATTGACATGTAACGTGCGAATGGGATTGAGAAGAATTAGAGAAGAATTATAAAAAGGGTAGTAATCGCTGACTAGGGCGTAGTGTTTTTGGTGATTTATAAAATGTTGGGTACCGATATGAGAATTTAAAAAAATGTTAGATGTAAGCAAGAAAAATGAGCTTTGAAGCTTTTATCAGGCTGAGCAGTATGAAAATATTATTTTGAGAAGTTGAATAAAAGCTCTTAGAACAAATTTTTCTTAGAAGAGCGGAATAAAGGGAATAATAAATCGTATCACTGTTTCATCTGAATACGAAGTAGGGTTAGATTGGATGAATATGCATGCTAATAAATTTATAGGCCATAATGAGATATCTACTCAGTTTTAAGGAATTATGGATGCTGACTTCTGTGTTTAATAAAACTTTTTAGTGAATTCTTTAACTAATAAGATGTCTGATGATTGTAATGGATATTTGTCATATTCATCTATGAGCCAAAGGGTATCTAGAATCATAATAATGTTGGAAATCAAACTTATTATTCAAANTAACGTGTGAATGGGATTGAGAAGAATTATAAAAGGGTAGTAATCGCTGACTAGGGCGTAGTGTTTTTGGTGATTTATAAAATGTTGGGTACCGATATGAGAATTTAAAAAAATGTTAGATGTAAGCAAGAAAAATGAGCTTTGAAGCTTTTATCAGGCTGAGCGGTATGAAAATATTATTTTAAGAAGTTGAATAAAAGCTCTTAGAACAAAATTTTTTCAGAAGAGCGGAATAAAGGGAATAATAAATCGTATCACTGTTTCATCTGAATACGAAGTAGGGTTAGATTGGATGAATAAGCATGCTAATAAATTTATAGGCCATAATGAGATATCTACTCAGTTTTAAGGAATTATGGATGCTGACTTCTGTGTTTAATAAAACTTTTTAGTGAATTCTTTAACTAATAAGATGTCTGATGATTGTAATGGATATTTGTCATATTCATCTATGAGCCAAAGGGTATCTAGAATCATAATAATGTTGGAAATCAAACTTATTATTCAAACCATAAATTAAGAGAAATGACGATTGAGCAAAAATTTAGAGGCATTATTTTGATCAGAAAGTTGTGATCTCTCTATTAAGTTTAACTAAAACGTATAAAGAATGATGGGGTTAATTCCAAATTCATATATTTAATAACAGCAGCACAATCAGATTCAAAGTGAATCTTGTTCCAACTAAATATTGCTGCTATCTTGGCTGCAAAGAAAATGGCTTACATTTCCGCCTCCTCAGGAGAGTCGGCCTACACAAGGTAGGCAAAAAAGCATTTACATTCGCCCAATTCATTTCTAAACACCCCACCTGCACCACCACAGTCCGAAGTCCAGATACCATCTACATTCACTTTCATCCACGCAATAGGAGACTTTCTCCATACAACCTGTTGAATTTTCATTTTCACAAGTCCCAACTTATAAACTGAATGTTCAGAAAAATATCCTCTTACCAGAAAAAAAAAAGCACAGTAATCACCATGCTTATTTATTTTAAAAATGTAAGTTTCTTCCTTAGCAGCCACCCCCGTGGCCAAAGGAACCTCTCCATGGTGCTTAACTGATTTTCTGCACATCCAGAGAAACCAACAAATGATATAAGGCAGAAAATTAAAGAAGTGTTTACATTTCCTTCCCCGGTAAAATGAGCAATCCCTCAGATTATCACCACCAGGAAAAGCTAAATCCATACTTAACTCATTGCACAAAATATTCCAAACTGAAGCAAAATGACACTTGAAAAATAAATGGTGAGCAGATTTCTCCTCACATTTGCATAAGATGCATTGTGAAGGAATTTTTAAACCTTTTAGTTTAATTATATCATCAAGTGGCAAGAGTTGATGGTATAATCTCCATAAAAAAAAGGACATAGAAGGTGATAATGATTTATGCCATATGTTTTTCCGCCAATCTACAGACCTCCATGAGTAGAGATTATAATATAATGATTTAGATAGGGAATTAACCTTAAAGAACTTATACACCATCCAATCCTTCCTACTAACATCAATTGGGATTTTGGATATGGCCATAGCACAGCTCTTTCCCTCCAAATCATTAAGTAAAGCCAAATTCCATTTATTATTACACCACCAATTTGCCACTTTATCATCACCCATATTCTCCTTATAGCAAGGAGGAAATATCCTCCAAGCACCAGCAATCATTGCCAAAAAGATACCTGCCCATTTCCAATATCCCAATAGATGAATTTTTCTGGCCCATTTCTAGCATTAATCATAACTCTCCATATTTTAGAATCACCAGCATTATATGAAGCATACTTAGGATGTTTCCCCTTGCAGTATTTATGAAACATAAAATCAGACCGTAGGGAATTTCCAGCTCTAAATTTGAGCCACAGCATAGTAGAATTGATCTCTGCACAATGTTGAAGCTCCTGGAATCCCAAACCTCCAGCTGAACTTGGTTTACACATTTTTTTCCAAGCAGCCCAATGTATCCTATTCTTCTCCCCTGACCACAAAAACTTGTATTAAACTATCTTGTTTTATGTTTTAAATAGTGTAAATTGTTCCTTAATGACTTTATGAGGACCTTTGAGCTACAATGCATTACTTTGCACTGACAAGTGTGTGCATAGTTGACGTTTTTTGGTTAGAATGGACAAGTACGTTTGGGCATTTATGTGATGAAAGAGTACCTCAAAAACTTTTAAATTTGCTAACAAAATTGACTCCAATTGATGGATTAGGCTCGAGAAGACAATTGTTCTTATTTAGGCATACATTATTCTAAGTTAGATGTAGTAAATTTTTTTAAAAAATGCAAAATATTTGTATTAGAACTGTTATGAGGATATATCTTTTGAGGGAAAATTTTAGAAAAATGAATGCCTTTTAATTTCCATGTGCACATGCATCATTGGCTCCTGCTTGTTGGTTACATGCAATATTATTAAAGCACTACATGCTCTTAAAGTTATAGCACTAAATGCTCTTAATATTGGAAGCACTAAATATCGTCTTAAGCATTTGCTCAAGTGAAATGGGATGCTAAAAAAAGTTGCATATTGCATATAAACCAACTTTAAGTATGATGAAATTTTGATTTAAGAGTATGAAATGTTAATCATCACATTAATCAAAATTACTATGAATTTTGAGGTTCCATTGTTTCCAAGTTTAGAAGTTTCTATAAATAGATTGTCTTAAACAAATGTAATAAACCACTTCAGTATCATGTGTACCTGATAGAATTTAATTTTCTTTACTATCTATACCATTGTGATCAAAATTCTTGTTCTCTCAGTCCTATTACTAGATTTTCATTCCTTGGTCTTTTCTTTTATCTCCTAACAATCATTTTTTGTTCTTAAGATTTATTATACAAGAACTTAAAAGCTCTTGTACTTCTAATTTGTTTAGTTTTTTTTTCCCAGCACGTATTTGTTATTATACGAGATGAGAATGCTTAGGTGGATGAGTGGCTTGGCACTTGGTGATAAAATGTGAAATGAATACATCTGTGATAGAGTTGGTGTAGCTCCTGTGGCGGATAAAATTAGAGAGAGTCGTCTTAGGTGGTTTGGTCACATTAAACGTCGACCATCTGATGATCCAATTAGGAGAGTAGTTGTTTTAGATTCGCCTTATGTTGCAAAAGGCAGAGTTAGACCTAGAAAGACTTGGGCATATTGTATAAAGTGATCTTAATTTATTAGAATTAAATAACAATATAACACTCAATAGGACGCAATGGAGAAAAAGATTCATGTACCGGACCCTATTTAGTGGGATAAAGGGTGGTTGTTATTGTTGTTGTATTTGTTTTTATGTATATTTTCCGACCTCACGCAGTGGGATTAAGGCTTTGTTGTTGTTGCTGTATATTTTTGTAGGACCTCGTTTCAAGTCATTATCCTGAAAAATCAACTCACCTTTTGCTGTTCGAAGTATTATCACCTATCTCTTCATTGTTGCTTGCCTGGATACAATCTTATTCTCTTCGCATCAAGTTGCGTTCCTTGATTATCTCTCTGATTCTTTGTTGCTGATTATATTTGCAACTCTTTGCTATCTTCTATGAAACCAATAACAACATGAAAGAACCTTTATTAGTGTATATCTACATATAGAAATCCTCCGAACCACTACATTTGTGGGGGAATGCGTGTCCTCTTTATTTATTTGCAGCTTTAATAGGATCATTTGATGTATTTAATTAAAACAAAAAGCTTAACCGAATGCTGTAATGAAATTTTCAAATGACTTTTTTGTTGTTGATTACATACTACTTCCCTTCAATAGATCTAAAGATTCTTTGTAACGACGTTCATCTTTTGCTGGTAAACATGAGCTCCAAGAAATGTTATCTTCTGAATCATTTTCTCATAAAGGCCTATTTATTAAAATTCAGGCAAGCAATGCTTCTGAGAAAAAGACCGAATCCGAACCTTCTTTCGAACTGCTGACAAATCCCGCAAGGGTTGTACCCGCACAAGAAAAATACATCAGATTCCTGGAGGGAAGCAGATATGTACCGGTGAAGCTCGCACCTTCGGGTTTTGTTCTATTGAGAGATCTACAGCCGGCAGAAGCCGAGGTTCTCGCTCTCACCGATGCCCCGTCGAATGTATCCTCTTCAAATGCCGCTCAACAAAGCTCCGAACCGTCAGCCATGACTGTAGATGAGGAGCCTCAGCCCCCGCAACCCTTTGAATTATCTGCGTAGACAACTGGGCTCGATAGAGTTTGTCCCATTTCATTGTTTTCAGGCCAGCAGAACATCTTTTCACAGGTTTACGAAAACTGCTTTGGTTAATGAAAGTGTGATGACATTGTTCTCTTTGGCTTTAGATCAGGCGGATTTTGTTCTTAATGTCGTAAAAATTTTTTACAGGCTGCCAGTGGGGCGAAATGATTTGTAGTTCTGGGTTCTTAATTTATTGTTGTGTTTTTCTCCATATTATTTATTTGGATTTTGTAGCCATTTTAAGAGATGTACTTGTATACGAATATTATCTGCCTTTTTTTGGCAAACTTTGTTCTCGAATTGTTCATGGGAAGCCATAGTTTGATTTGGGGTTGCAGTCTAATCCAATTCAGGTATTCAATTATGGGCAACTTATAGGTTGACAATACTTTACCATACATATCATGTGGGAACTTTGATTTTTGAATGATGCAGTCTATTATTATTTGTTAGGGGCATTTTACTTACATATACTATTCAATTGGTACGTGTTTATGTATCTCACCCAAACTTTATTTTTTTGTATTTCTATCATCCAAATTTTCAAAAGTACAATACACCTTTTTATACTTATGTAAGGTATATATTTTACATGCCAAATAAATTAGTTCTTTTGGGTCGGGCTTCATGTGGGCATGCCAAGTTTGGCTATTGCTGGCTTTTGACAAAGTCAAAGCTGGCTCGAGCCTGCCAAATTTCTATGCTTTCACAACTAAGCCAGCCGATTCTAAGTGAGCATATTGTCGGGCCACCAGCACAATGCCCAGGTATAGTATTAGTTAGCTACACGAAAAATGTGCCATTGTCGTGTGAAGGGGGAAACAACCTATTATATGCTATTTTTATTTCAATTTTAATTTAGATTGGCCCAAAATTGAATTTAGAGCAAAATGTTCTTAAAAGATTAAAGATCACAATGTAAAGTTGGTCATGTAGCATGAATGCGCAAAATTGTCTTTGTACTTCTAAATTACACAATAATGTGATTGCCATATTTAAATTATCATATTGTTCTTTTCTGTTCTTGCTGGTATTCCCTTCAACTTTTAGTAGTTCACCCATATAGTGATGATATTCTATCATGGAATTGATTAAAGCTATCAGTATGGTGGTAGTGCATTGATATGTTGAATTATAGGGCAACTTATATTATTAATAGGGAAATTTGCATACATACCACACCATTCTTATGTATTTACAAATCTAACAACTAAACCTTCATATTTTAGATGCATATCACTCAAATTTTTAACATCACATTAAAAATATCACCATCATTATTATTTTTTTTAAAGTGAAATGTACAATTTCATAAACATGTGTGGTATAAATATCAAATTTTGTGTGTTAGATATATAAATACATAAACATTGTGTGGTGTATATGTAAATTTCTTTGTTTTTTTTAGTAGAAAATTTCAAATTAATTAATCAATGCTTTATGGATGTCAACAATTATGTTTGTTCAATCAAATATCATTANGTAGACAACTGGGCTCGGTAGATTTTGTCCCATTTCATTGTTTTCAGGCCAGCAGAACATCTTTTCACAGGTTTACGAAAACTGCTTTGGTTAATGAAAGTGTGATGACATTGTTCTCTTTGGCTTTAGATCAGGCGGATTTTGTTCTTAATGTCGTAAAAATTTTTTACAGGCTGCCAGTGGGGCGAAATGATTTGTAGTTCTGGGTTCTTAATTTATTGTTGTGTTTTCCTCCATATTATTTATTTGGATTTTGTAGCCATTTTGAGAGATGTACTTGTATACGAATATTATCTGCCTTTTTTTGGCAAACTTTGTCTTCGAATTGTTCATGGGAAGCCATAGTTTGATTTGGGGTTGCAGTCTAATCCAATTCAGGTATTCAATTATGGGCAACTTATAGGTTGACAATACTTTACCATACATATCATGTGGGAACTTTGATTTTTGAATGATGCAGTCTATTATTATTTGTTAGGGGCATTTTACATGCATATACTATTCAATTCCTAAGTATTTATGTATTGCGCCTAAACTTTGTTTTTTGTATGTCAATCACCCAAATCTTTAATATCACTTCAAAATTTCACTATTTTAATTTTCAATAGTACAATACACCTTTTTATACTTATGTAAGGTATATATGTATGTGTGTGTTCAGGTGTTAGATATATAAATACATGAGAATTGTGGTATGTCCGTAAATCTTCCTATTTTTTTATGGTTAATAATTTTAGTGTGTTTTAAGGCTTGTGCATTTTCTTAATTTTAAGTCACATTTACAATTCATCATAGGAGATATTTCTTGCTGTTCAAGAATTTGTGACATTTGTTAGGCCAGGGCGTGCCAAGGGCGTTGGGTGAGGCCTCGCTTGGTGTAGGACGGGTTTAATCGGGCTTTAATTAGTTAAATTTGGCTCGGGTCTGGCTTGAGTCTGGTTTTTATGTGAAAAGTCATGGTCAAGCTCGCCCACTCCACATGCATTGAAAAAAAATATGGGCAAGAAAAAATTAAGTATTGCATGCTATGAATGTAAATTGTTCGAAAATTAAAGATGGAGACATTATCTCAAAAAAGCTGCATGGATATTAAAAATTTAATTTTGATTATATGAGGGAAAGAGATTATATGATGCCTTAGGAGTTAGAATCTAAAGTTCAATCATGCAAACTTAAGATGAAATGCATAATTAAACACAGAATCAATCATTTCTTATATAAAAGCTATAACTTTTAGAAAAATTAAGTCATTTTTTGATGTAAAATCAACAAATACGCTTACATCATTCATAATATTAAATATTAAAATCAATGTGTGAGATATGTAAACCCTAAACAAACAAGAATTATGTGATACGTATGTAAATCATCCCAAATAAATTAATTTTTTTGGGTCGGGCTTTATGTGGGCATGCCAAGTTTGGCTATTGCTGGCTTTTGACAAAGTCAAAGCTGGCTCGAGCCTGCCAAATTTCAATGTTTTCACAACTAAGCCAGCCGATTCTAAGTGGGCATATTGTCGGGCCACCAGCCCCCAATGCCCAGGTCTAATATTAGTTAGCTACACGAAAAATGTGCCATTGTTTATATTTATATTTCATTTTTAATTTAGATTAGCCCAAAAATGAATTTAGAGCAAAATGTTGTTAAAAGATTAAAGATCACAATTGTTGTTAACATAATGTAAAGTTGGTCATGTAGCATGAATGCACAAAATTGTCTTTGTACTTCTAAATTACACAATAATGTGATTGCCATATTTAAATTATCATATTGTTCTTATCTGTTCTTGGTGGTATTCCCTTCAACTTTTAGTAGTTCACCCATATGGTGATGATATTCTATCATGGAATTGATTAAAGCTATCAGTATGGTGGTAGTGCATTGATATGTTGAATTATAGGGCAACTTATATTATTAATAGGGAAATTTGCATACATACCACACCATTCTTATGTATTTACAAATCTAACAACTAAACCTTCATATTTTAGATGCATATCCCTCAAATTTTTAACATCACATTAAAAATATCACCATCATAATTTTTTTTTTTTAAAGTGAAATGTACAATTTCACAAACATATGTGGTATAAATATCAAATTTTGTGTGTTAGATATATAAATACATAAACATTGTGTGGTATATATGTAAATTTCTTTGTTTTTTTAGGAGAAAATTTCAAATTAATTAATCAATGCTTTATGGATGTCAACAATTATGTTTGTTCAATCAAATATCATTAAGTTGTGTTTTTCAGCTTTTTGTTCTTTCAATCAAATATATATGTCAGCTCCATGTTCAATTTGAAGTGTGCTCAAAATTCAGTTCACAAAGCCATATTAAAGTGATATAAGCTGAATTTAAAATCTGAAGTGAATATCTATCAAACCCTCACTTAGCCCATCATTTTAAGAAGTTCAAAAAATGAAGGCATTTCTTTCCTTGCTTTGTCAATTCTAGTTGAAGTCTTTGTGTGAAACATCTTCATGTCATGTTATTAGTAATATTGATTCTTTTTCATTAAACTTTAGAAATTTAAGCATGTCTATTAATGACAAACCATGTTAATCAGAATGTTGACAATGGAAAGCCTAAGTTTTCTCCTAAAAAATGTCAATGATTTTGAAAGAAGACTCAAATTTATGTAGTATAAGAGAGATGCATGATAAAATATTACTAAAAAAAATTTAAATATTATTGTGACCCTCTATATTTTTATTTACGTATGATCTCTTTATAATGTATTCATGATTTCTTGGTTATGATTTAAGTTACAACTCTTTGAGCTCTATGCATTCATTAGAATTTACCAATGTTTTGAAAAATAAGATATAAGGTTTGAAAGTAATGTAGATGTAATTGATTTTAATTGTTTTTAAAATGAAATATTAGGATCATTGATAGAATGAGATGTCACTTTTTCAATTATACTATATAGTCATGACGTCCCCCATTATAAGGAAGGGTGAACCTTTCTATTCTTGCATTAGAATTATTAGAATCATTTCAATCTTATAATTTTTCCTTTTTTTTT
>JXCR01133571.1:0-16711 GCA_002079205.1 Phalaenopsis hybrid cultivar
ATATATATATATAGTTATTTTATGGCAACTTCATAAAAAGTTTGCTTTGCATTTGAGGGATTGGAACTATAATGTTTTTGGTAATGTTCACACTAAAGTTCTTGATGCACAATCTAAGGTTGATTTGCTAGAAGCTGAAGATTTTTGCACTCCTCAATGGGTCAGCAATGTGGCTCAGGCTCATGCTTCCCTTCTTGAAGCTATTGATTTAGAGGAAGGTCTCCTTAAACAAAAAGCTAATGACACTTATTTTGCTTGTGGGGATAGAAAAACATCCTTTTTTCAAGCCTCTATTAAACATAGACATAATTTGAATTCTATTCTCAAGATTAAATTGTCTGATGGTGATATCCTTACTGATCTCGAGGGTATTGGTAACAGCGCAGTCCAACATTTCACAAATTTATTTCAGCTTCAGGCTTCGGTTTTGCCTGTTGATGGGGATGTCTTCAATGAGGGAAGAGATTATGTCTCTTCTCTCTCTCTGTCTGATGTTCCTACTGAAGATGAAATCCTTGTTGCGCTTAAGAGTATTAATCCTAATAAGGCTCCTGGGCCTGATGGTTTCCCATCCGCCTTTTATATTAAATGTTGGGATATCATTAAGAAAGAGGTGATGAATGCCATTCAATGCTACTTTTTGGGGGAATATCCGGGAAAATATTTCACTTCCTCTTTAATTGTGCTTATCCCTAAATGCAATGATAAAATAAGTTGGGATAACTTCCGCCCCATCTCTCTAGCTTCTGTTATCTCTAAAGTGATTAGTAAGATTATTGTTACTCGACATCAACCTCATTTGTCCAAAATTATCTCCCCACACCAGTCTGCTTTCGTTCAAGGTAGGGAAATATCAGATAATATCCTCCTTGCTCAAGAAATTATCGAGGATCTTGATTAAAAGTGTAGAGGTGGGAATGTGGCGATTAAGCTTGATATCTGGAAAGCTTTTGATACCATTAACTGGGAATTTATTTTGAGTATTCTTCAGGCCCGCGGTTTCTCTTCGAACTTTTGTTCTATCATCAAAAGATGGCTTGAACTAAATCATTACAGTGCTCTGGTTAATGGGAAATCCTTTGGTTTTTTCCCTCCCTTCAGGGGTATTAAACAAGGTGACCCTCTCTCACCTACAATTTTTATCCTTACTTTTGATTATCTCTCTCGCCTTATGAATCAAATGCAGCTGTTACACCCTCACACTTAATTTATGCATAAATCTAAGCTTATGGTTAGCCACCTTGTTTACGCTGACGATGCTATCCTCTTTTCCAATGCCAGTAATACTGCTTTTAAAATTTTGATGCAAACCTTAAATATCCTTCAAAATACTTCTGGATTAACCTTTAACAAGGCTATATGTCAGCTATATTTTAGCAAGTATGTTAGCACCACTCACACCTCCTGGGATGCTACCTTCACTGGATGTCAAGTGGTCTACCTTCCTCTAAAATATTTGGGAGTCAATCTTTTGCGGGGTAGAAAGAGACAAACTCAGATGGATGATGTTGTTGATAAAATTAAGGCTAGGATTAATGACTAGAGAAATACTTTCTTTTCTAATGGGGGTAGACTCACTTTGCTTAAGAGTGTCCTTTACACCCTCCCTCTTTACGCTCTTCAAGTTCTGCATCTGAAAAAAAGTAATCAAATTTCTTTGAAGAGGATTTTTAATAAATTCCTTTGAGCCGGTAGCACTCAACGTAAGATTTGGACTACGTGGGATAAAGTTTGAAAACCCAACACTGTTGGTGGTCTTGGTTTTTGGAACCTTAATCACATTATGGAAATCAACATGTGTAAACTTTGGTTCAAATTTTGTTCGGGCACTTCTCTTTGGGCTCGTTTTCTACATTACAAATATTGTACCCATTCACACCCTACTAATGTTGTTTGGAAGGTTGGGGATACTAAAGCTTGGAAATCACTACTAAATGTTGGATCTGTTGCTCAAAATTTTATATTTTGGGATGTTGGCATTGGTAACTTATCCTTCTGGTTTGATCAATGGGGCGCGGTAGATCTCTCTACCTTACCACATAATTTGCAGGATAACACATTACTGGTTTCTGATTGTTGGAAAGATGGGGCTTGGGATGTTAATAAGCTTAGAAATTTGATTGGAGATAATTTTGATCACATTCGGAGAATTCCCATAGATTCTACTAAATTGGATAAACCTTTATGGAAATTTAATTCAAATGTGTCCATCACTAAATTCTTATATCAAAAGCTTCATACTTTTACTCCTCAACGGTGGACTTTTAATCTTTGGAATGCTTTCTTATCTCCATCTATATCATTTATTCTCTGGAGATATTACTCAATGTTCTTGACTTTTGATGATTTCAAGATGCTATATTTGTAAATGCGATGAGGAAACTGCCGCTCATCTTTTCTATGATTGTCAATTTGCTCGATAAGTTTGGTGCTCGGTTGGGTTGTAATTTGGTATCAATTGGACTCTGAATTCTTATGATCACCGTGAATGGAGGAATTATATCAAAGTTTGGAAGGCTGCACCTTTTTATAAAGAATCTTTGGAACATTTTCCTTTTATTTTTCTTTGGTTTCTTTGGTGTGCTAGGAATGCTCATAAGTACGAGGCTCTCCCCCTTACAGCTGCTCTTACCACTTCATATATAATTGCTTATTTTCTTAAAGCTTCTCACCCCATTGCATTAAGCTCTATTTTTCCTTAGAGGGGTAGGAAGGCCCTTCTGACACGGTGGCAACCCCCCTCTTTTTGTTGGATTAAACTTAATGTAGATGGGAGCTGGACTTTATCGGCTGCTGGGAAGGGTGGAATTTTTTGTAACTCTTCGGGGAGATGCCTTTTTTACTTTGCCTCACCGGTTTGTGCCTCGACACCTTTAGAGGATGAGTTTTATTCTTTATGGAATGCTTTACACATTGTTGTGACCTTACATCGCCATGCTTTAATTATCGAGACTAATTCTATGACTATATTTAATGTTCTAAATAAGAGCACCTTCCCTACCTGGAATGTCATTTGTCTATTTAACATGATTCGGGGGTTCATTAAAAGGCATAATTTGGTTTTGAAATTTAATTTCATCTATAAGGAATGTAACACTGCTGTTGATTGGTTGTCCAAACAATCTCTCCAACAAATTATTGTGGGTGTGGTGCCCCCTTCTCAACTTCAAATACTTTTAAATGGGGATTTACTTACTGTGCCTTATATCAGAGATAGAGTGATTTTATATTTCTCTATTATTTCTGCTCCGTTTTTATTAGTTCCTTTTACTGTTGCATTGTGGCTGGTTTTCATGTTTTATCTTGCTTGGCCTATTCTTTTTGGATGCTTGGGATCTCTTTTATGGGTACTAGAGTTGATAACTTTACCATGAGATGTATGGAGCTGCTGCCTTTCAATTTTGGACATCTAGGAACTACTTGGAGCGACAGTGATGGTTTATGCAGAAGTTTTGTGGATTTCCTCACTACTTGCAGGTTTTGGCTCTTATTATTGTGGTCTTCACTGGATCTACAAGCTGTCAGTTTGACCCTGCTCCTTGACACCACTGTTACTATGGGTTTTTATGCATACTATTATTTTGGGACTTTATGTACGTGTAATTTTTTGGGAATACTTTTTCTTTCGGCATACGTTTTGGATGATTACATGTACCTTAGGTTTGTTTCTTTGCGTTGCATTGTGCTGCGGAGAGTGGAACCCTAGGGGTTTGTTATATTTTTTTGTTTTTAGATGGGGATCCACTTTCCCTCCCTAACTATGTAATTTTCTTTTAATTAACGCGTAAGAAGCCACGAGCTGTTATTTAATTATATATATATATATATATATATATATATATATATATATATACAAGGAAACCCAAAAAAGAAAAGATACTCAAATAACAGAAAAGTAGCTAGGAACGAGACAGTTTAGTCCTGCCCCTGCCTTTAGTTCTAGGGCGAGATCTAGATAACAGATTGTTTAGTGCCGAGTCATTTCCCGAAGTAACCAAAGTATCATCCATTAGGTTTCCGAGCTGAAGTTTACCTCCAATCTTCTTCTTCCTTCTTGAATAGACTTGTCATTCCTCCTCCGAAGACTGGCTCATCTGATCATTGTGTTGGTGAACAGAACGCCGGGCAAATAAAGCTGATGAGCACCAGAAGAAGGATTGTCAACTGTTGCAACGATTGTAGGTTCTAGTGTGTGTGAAGCATGAATTGTCTCTCTGTATCTTTTCTCTTTTGGGGTATTTGTATGTGTTGTATCGTATGGGTAGGGTGCCTCTATTGGGCCCTCTCATACAACTTTTATGTATATTTCCTTTTTTAATAGATTTAGCCCTTGGGCTTTTCAATATATATATATGTTAACCAATAACTTTAAGTTAGAAAATAGTTTAGCAGGCTCTATTAAACCATTATGTGGATTTAGTGCTTTTGAGTAAATAAAATTCAATTACCTTCCCGGAGAATTAGTTAAATATCACACAGCACCAAAAATTTTGGCAAAATATAAAACACTTTTAAGCAAATCTAAATTAAAGNTAATTTTCTCCTTAGTAGCCTAGAGTGTAGCCATAGGACTTTCCTGTTGACTATTCCTAGAGGACTAGAAAAGGAACCTTCACCATTAGAGATTTTAAACTTTTCTTTACTCAACTTAAAGTTCCACACTGGTTCTAATCTCTAGCATTTAGTAGGTGGGGTCACTATAGGGGAGCTTAAGGAGAGTTCCCATAGCACTACTTGGCCTTAGTTTCAACCCTCTAGTGGTGTGGTCTTGATTTCTCTCACTCACATACTTGCACATTACACTTCCACTCACTACCTTAAACCTAGGTCTACCTAGCTTTGACCTCTTGAATCTTTGGGAGACATATGTAGATGGGGGCCCTAGGCTAGGGTTTAGATAAGTCCAATGCATAGAAGACCCAAATAGAGATTCCATTGGTCCATAGCTGAAATAGGATGGTTGACACCTCAATTTCACCAAAATACGTAAATTAGCATTTTTCTCCAAATCTACCCAATTTACCAAATTACCCTTTAATCTCCAAAAATTCCCAATTTCACCCAAAATACCTAAATTTGTTCAAAAATCATCTCAAATGATTTGAAAACACCCAAATTGCCCAAAACCTCCCAAAAGTGCCAAAATTACCAAAATACTCCCAAAATTGCCAAAATTACCAAAATACCCTTGGTGGCCTAAACTTTCCTAAAACCTTAAAAATCATTTCAAATGTCCCCAAAATCAATTTGGACACTTCAATTGAACTCAGTTTGATCAATTTGACCCATTTTGACAAAAATTTTCAAATTCCTCTTAAAGGCCCAATTGCCTCAATTCACCCCAAATGTCCACCAAGTTGGATCCAATTCTTCCCAATTTCAATTCTAAACTCAAATTCATCATCAAAAAACTCGGTTCAAACCAAATCCAAACCCAATTGATCTACATTGGAACCCAATTTTAGCCCAAGTCAAAAAGCCCCACTTTGACCCAAACTCAAAGTCTTACTTAATTGAACCCCAAATCTATCCAATTGCCTCAATTTTGCATCATAAACTCTTCAAAATACTTCCATATACCAAATTGAAGCTTAAATTGGCCTTGTTCAAGTCCCAATTTTACTTAAAACAAACTTTGACCAAAACCCCCAATTTTAATCCAATTTAGCCATGTATCCAAATGTCACCAAATTGAATGCCCAAATCCCAAAATTGACACCCAGTTCTGTTGAAAAATATCCCTCTAGACTATTTTGAATTCTCAATTTGGACTTAGCCCAAGTCCAGCCTAACCTAAACCCATGTCTAACCCAACAACCCAAAATTGATCAAATGCTCAAAATCCTTCAAATTGACGCATCAAATAATTTTAAAATCACTCCAAATCTTTTATAAACTATTTATGACAATCATCTACACCAAGTTGCTCAATTAGTAAAGTCCAATGTCATGGCTAGCCCAACCCAAACCAAACCAAACTTCAAGCCAATTTGACCCACATTGAACCCATGCACTAAAATTGACCAAGCCATGCCAAGTTGATTAAGCCAAGGCTTCTACAACCAACTTCTGCACCTTAGTGACCAGGCTAGACTCACCTATCCCACCCTATAATTGCTATGGACCAATGGTCCCCTAATTTAAGTGATTTCACCTCATTTATGGCCTAATTTAAAATATCCTTCATTAAGCACCCCCATTTATGGACTAACTCAAAATATCCATCATGCCTTGCCATTAGGAGTTAGCCATCATTAAGCACCCCTGACCTCTCTGTGCCAAGAAATGATTGAACCCTGGCCAACTACCACCTCAGCCACCAGAAACAGTCAGCCCAAGGTAGCCCCAAATGGACAAAACCCAAAATTAAACCTCTCTGACTTGGCTCAGTACAATTGTATGTTTATGCCTTTCTTCCCTCCACCTCAATATGCTTTAGCACCCATCTAACCCACCCGAGCTCCACCAGGCAACCACGGCTTTCAGTTGACCTCTCCATGGCCAAAGAAGAGAGAGCTTGAAACCTTGTGGAAACTTTGCCAAAACCTCACAAGATCCTCTGCAAACTTATTCATGTTTAATCCCCTTGCTCTTAGCCACTCACAGCCACCCCACAGAGCCAAAACTTTCACTGAAATTTGCCCCAAAACCAGAACAGATTTCCCCACACCTCCACCATCCACCAAAGTTCAATTAACTGTACCCACACCATCACCAGAGTGAGAGGAGTTGATTCCCACCAAAAGCCCCATCACAGAGAACTCCTAGCATAGACTTGGATCAACACTTGAAATCAAGCCTGATCAAACTCATAGCTAGACCATTCACCAAGGCCTAGGACTTCATCTGGAGGGTTGCTGGACTCAATCAAAGCTGAAAAAACCATCTAATTGAGGCCTCCCCTCTTAAATGGAGGTATTGAGCCTTAACTCTAAACCGATCTTATTTTGATTCTTCATGTGCAATGGTTTGATTTCATGCTTGATTAACTGTATGTCTAGACACGTCTTGAGTAGATGAATGTTTAGGAACAAACCCTATGCAATTTGGTTGAGTTTAGATGGAGATCTTAAGGTTTTAGTTTGAATGATTCTCGGATTTGGACACTTAGGGACAATGACAGAGAGCCATATGATCATGTGTTTATTCCATGGACGGTCACGATCGAGCCGGATGATGAGATGATACGCAAACCACGAGACTCGTGGCGTTGAGGTGGCTGACAGCATTGAATGGCCGCGTGTAAAGCTCGACGCGCCATAGGATGAGGTGGTGCTGACTGGTTTATGTAGAAAAGTCCATTTTTATTTAATTTATTTAAAGACCAGAACTTCAAAAATCCATATTTTTTGTAGAAAATTCATAAAAATAAATTAAAAATACCCTCTTGCTGAATAAATAGAGGAGAATAATGTGGACCAAAAATAAAAATTATTTGATAACTCTTTTATTTTTAATGAATTAAATACAATGTGTGGTATTTCAATTCATTATGATCAATCATTGCTCATCATGGCTTGAAATTTTTAGGGTTCATTCCTTATGATAGATGCTATGTGCTCTAATTTTTCCAAGTTTAGAGGACATCTCTGTGTTTCCAACCCTAATTTTCAAGTTAAGATGACAATTTTGGATTATTTTAATTATATACATTCAAATACCAATTAAAAATTTATGGTACAAATTTTAGTAGGTTTCTTGTGGTCAGAGAAGTCTAGGAAAAATGCCATGATAGTTTGAATAGTTTTGTAAATTTCTATATTTAGTTAAATTTATATATCTTGTATTAATTTATTTAAATTAAATATAAATAAAAAGTCAACAAAAGAAATTCCACTTTGTGCATAAAAAAGATGTTAACCTATTGTAAAAATTTAAAAATTATTTGATTAAATTTAAGCACTAAAGTTGATTTTCTAAGGAACAATGTAGTTTTCTAAGTTACTTGTGATTAGGAGCACTTAAGAAAAGCAAAAGTAATTTTTGATAAAATATTTCATTTTTAAGCTTTATTTTGAATTAAAATTAATTAAAAAAATTCCAAAAATACAAAAAATGTTTTAAAATGTTCCTAGCAGTTTTTTTTATCACTTGTGACTCATTAAAATATTTTTCCTAATTTTTCTAAGTTAAAAATAAATTTTTAAATGCTTAAAATGTACTTTCCTATTTTTCTCATTAAAATAATTACAATAAATAATTTAAAAATAATAAAAATATAAAATCTATTTCTCTGAGGTTTTTAGACTTAGGGAAGTTTAAGAAAAATATAAAAATTGTTTTTGTAAACAAAACATTTTTTCCATTCAAATTGAATCATAAAAACCATTAAATAATGATTAAAATTTAATATAAAAAATTATGAAATTTTGTCTAAGTATCTCTTTGACCTAAGGAAACCTTTAATAATTTTTCCATAAATGAAAAACTTTATTTTGATTGATTAAATAAATTAATTTTTGAGAATCCTATTTTTAAAAGTTAAAAATAATAATAATTAAATTATAATATTAAAACCACATTTTTCTCCTTTGATGTGTTAACTACTCTATGGACAGGGTGTTTCAAAATGCCTTAAGTCATTTGAATGGTGTTTCATGAATTATGAGGTGAAGAGCCCCAAGGGAAAAGTGGCAATTTTAGGATTTTGGTTCCTTAATCAAAATTTAAGATTAACCAATGGGAAAATGGGTAATTTTGATCCTAATGAGTATGTTTGGATGATTGAAATATAATGGGTAAAAGGTAAAAACAAACTTGCCACATTTTCTATAATATGAATAAATTATGAATTTTTAAATTTATCAGAATGTGGAAGTTAATAAAAATTAAACGATTTCCAAGTGATGGGCTTAAGCTAGGGAGTTGATGTTTCAGTTATGATTAAGTCCACAATTAATGATGGTTTGACTTCTTTTAATTAGAATCCATATCACCAAAATTAAAATTTTAATATTAGCTAATCTTTCTCCCATTAGATAAAAAGGCTTGGTAGTGATCTAGGCTTGATATTTAATTCATTTGATGGGATTTAAAGGATAACTTGGTTGATGATTAGCACTACTAGCTCACCTTTAGTGGTGGTTACAAAAGTCCTTAATGACTGGAACTTGCCTTAGGGGCATTCACTTACAAAACTTTTAAGTGAAATATCAACTGACCAATTGAGTATCCTATCCTCGGGATAATTAAAATGCCAAAGTTCATCGTGTAATGGGTTAATTTTAATTTGATTTGTGATGATTAGTAGAGCAATATGATAAGTTCAAAATGAAATCAAATTTTTTAAGGGCTCTTTAAAGTACTTTTGAGTCATTCACCAAACACTTTATAATCTCTTGAAAATTTTGAAGGCAAATTGAACATGTTATATCTTATTCTAAAATCATCCATTAAGATCTTTTGGGACTCAATAAGTTATAGTTTGAGTCTGTTAGCTACAATTTCTTTTACTCTTACAATTTATTTAAATTTATACAAAATTATATACATGTTGCAAATGCTAATCTTTCAGCAGAGATGTCGAGAAGATGACAGCTAGTCTTTTATAGTGTTATTTAATTTCTATCATTTTATTTTTTGTAAATATTATAAACTTCTTGGGTGAATACCTTACTCCAAATTAAAACAACTTTTTTCAAAAATTAATCAACATTTTCAAAACCTAAAATAAACATTTAATTGTTCTAAAGGTAACCATAAATCGTTTGAAACTTCACTAGATTTAAAATTTCCTTTTGAATTTACGAGAGTCCTTCGGAGGAGGTAACCCATGGTTGCTAACTAGATCTCCCCTGTTTAAATGGGTTTCACAACTCATTTAAGCTAAGTAAGTTCAAAAGAAAATAGTGATATCAGAACGAGGGAATTGTGGGATCCTAACCAGTGTCGCTGTAATCAACTTTAACCTCCCTCATAATATTTAAATAACCATAACCTTAGAAAACATTTGATTTTGACATTATGACTTGACACATTTGAAAACTTAAACTTGCTATGAAAAGGAGCTTCGAGATAGCATTGTGGGTAGCACGACCATCTTGAATAGCAAAACATCTCTACACCAGTTAAACCATTCCTTAGAATTAAACAACCAAGCCATAAGACTTCGAGGTTGTCTTATTAGTGTGACATAATTCCTCAACTTTTATTTAGGCTTTTGTATTGCTTTGCTATACAATATAAGCCCTAACATGTTTTAGGATTCTGAGGTTGTCATTTGTCATGGTCTAAATCCTCACATCTTCCATGTCATTTGTATTATTGTTTCACATTGATGTAAGCCCTAATTAATAAAATTGATAGGATGAAATATTTAAATATTTCTCTTCTATAGTGAAGCCAAACAGTAGGATAGCTTAGAAAGTCACCGAGGTTCTCCCAGGATTCGTGACATCCCCTAGTTCTTCTTCTTTTGGATTCTAAAAATAAATTTTCCAAATTTGAAACATTCCCATTTCACACCTCTTTGTCCGATCTCATTGAAAAGTCCTATCCTTTGAACTTCTTGAATATAATTTTCTCTGATTCTTATTGAGAGTTTTCTTAGGTGACTTTGATTATCTAAGATATAATTAACTATAGGGGCTTGCCATTATAGGAAGCTTTTCCGAACCCAGCTTAATATAAACCCTATTTAATTTCTCTTATTAAATAGAGGAACTTGTCGGCTTATAATAAAATGGTTTTGTAGACCAAACGGATGTCATATATTTTATAATTTATTTGACTGAGCCTCACCATCAAGCCATGTTTCTATCTTTTGAGATGGATACATTGCTTGAGGTGTGGGTGCTCTTCCATTTAAACTATAAAAGATTTGGGATCAGTTTGATTTCATATTTTTCTAAAATTAAATATATGTATGTAAATTAAAATGTTCCTTTGAAGTAGGCGACGATAATCCTATTCAGGTGGCTGACATCTTTCACAGGACGACTCCCCCTCCCCCTCCCCCTCCCCCTCCCCCCCAAGATTTTACCAATAGCCCTTGGTGGCCCAAATTTCTCAAAACCTCAAAAATCATTTTAAACACCCCCAAAACCAATCTTAACCACTCATGAAATCTAATTAGAGCAATTTGAACAATTTTGACAAAAATCTCAAATTTTCCCTGTAAGGCTCAATTGCACAAATTCATCTCCAATTTCCACCAAAATGATCCCAAATTTTCTGAATTTCAATTCTAAACTCAAATCAATCATGTCTAAGCTTGATTAAAACCAAATTGAAGCTCAATTCGACTCAATTTCAAACCTAAATTTCAATCCCAACCAAAATACCCAATTTCCCCAATTTTGAATTCCAAATTCCTTATAACATTCGTTTAGACCAAATTGAACTTTTAATTGGCCCTAGCTGAGCCTTAAATCTCACCAAAATCCAATCTATGCCAAAATCCCTAAATTTGCTCCTAAGTCTAAATTCCATCAAATTGAACCTCATAACTCCAAAATTTCTACCCAATTGTTATCCAAAACTCTTCATTACAAACTCTCAGACCAATTTGAACCATCAATTGAGCCTAACCTAAACCCTAGCCTAATCCAAACCCAAGTGTAACATAAATGTCCCAAAACTGGTCTTGGGCCAAATTCCACTAAATTGAACTCCCGAATCAATTCAAAATCACTCAATTCCTTTTCCAAATTTCTAATGACAAACATCCAAGCCAATTTGATCAATTAATTGAGCCAAAATCAAAGTCTAGTCAAACCTAAATTCAAATCGAAGTCTATGACATGATTTTGAACCCAAGCCTTAAATTGAACCAAACTCAGTCAAATTGACCAAGCCATGGTTACCACAAATAGCCTTTTGACCTAAGGGACCAAGCATACCCATATAGCCCAACCTACATGAGCCTTGGACCAATGGTCCCTTAATTTAGGGGATCTCTACCAATATTTGGTTAAACCCAAAGTTTATTATCCATCAGCCATCAACTTTCAAACATAATCATCATTCAACTCCCTCTGGCTCCCATGACCACTCTAGTCACCAGCCCTGGCCTGGCTGGCTTACCTAGTGGCCAAAAAAGATAAAAACTAAGAGCCACCCAACCTTTGAACTTAAAATTTGAACTCCCTGAGTTGGTTCACTCTAATTGGTCACTTTTAACTTTCTTCCCATGAAATAAGCAACACATTGCACCCACTGGCCAGCCATGGTGGCCACTCCTTCCTCCTTTATATAAACACCACCTCCCACTCCAATAAGAGAGAGAGCTAAAAACCTTCGGGAAACTCAGTCAAATTGCTCCCAGAGCTTCTCCAAGACTTTCTAAGATCAATCCCACCAATTTCCCTCATTGAATCTCTCTGTCTGAGCTAAATTTAGAGTTACAAACCCAGGGGTTTTTTGTAACTCAACCAACACTCCACCAAACCTCAAATTAAACCATCCTTAAGCTCCCTCAAGCAAAATGTGGAAGTTTTCCATCAAAACCCATCTGTCCTAAGCCTTCTAACCTAGCTCTTGAGCAAGGATGCATCACCATTTTATTAAACTCATGCTCAAGCTATTCACAATAGGAAAATAACACTTTATGGAGGTTTGTCAGACTCTACTGAAGCTTCCACAAGCATCTGATTCAGGCCTCCCTTCTAAGACTCAGGTATAAACCACCAATCCTAATTTCTTGGCTCGGTTTCACCATTTGTGAAGAGAAGTTTGATTTCATGAGTATGTAACCGTATAGGTCTTGAGTAGATGAAGGTGTAGGAATAAACCCCTTATGATTTGATTGTGTATCGAGAGAGATCTAAGGGTTTTATTGTGGACGGTTCAAGGGTTATGTCCATTTGGGGATGATAACGGAGGATCGTCCAATAGCGTGTGTCAAATGGAGGGTCAAGATCAATCCGGAAGAAGATTTGACACAAAAAGCATGGGTCGAGTCAGCAGCTACGTGGATGGTGGCTTCAAATGAAAGAGCAACGCGTGTAAGTTCAGAGCTACTAAGGTTGAGGTGGCGTTGACTCGGATAAGTAGGAAAATTTGATTTAAATGATTTAAACTAATTCCAGAACTTAGATGATACATTTCTTGTTTTAGAAATTATAAAATTAATAAGAAAGTACCCTCTTGCTCAGTGAATGAAAGAGAATAATGTGGAATGAAAATAAAAATTATTTGACATATCTCTGATCTTTTATTAATTAAATACCTTCTGAGGCATTTTAATTTTAATTACCAATGCTTGAAACTTTGGGGGTTTATTTCTCATGTTAATAAGGATGTTCCCTGAAATTTCCAAGGTTAGAGAGCATCTCTAGCTTTGAAACCCTAAATTTCAAGCCTAGTTTCTTAATTTTGCTTAAAATAATTTTATAATTAAAATATAATTCAACAAATTATGGGACTAATTTTGATAGGTTTCCCTTGGTCAGAGGATCCTAGGAAAAATATAAAATGGAAATAAGTAATTTTTGTACATTTTTATAGTTAATTAAATATCTACAAATTATAATAAATTAATTAAATAAAATATAATTAAAAATTTCACAAAATNTATAATTAAAAATTTAACAAAATTAATCCCAAATTGTAAAGAATAATCACATTAATTCATAGTAAAATTTTGAAATCAATTTGGAGTATATATATTACTATATTTGATTTTTTAAGTAAAATGACATTTTTTTTATTAAAATAATTATGTTAAAAGTGGTATTCTAAGTTCCTTATGATCAAGACCATTTAGAAAAAAAAATCTACATTAAAGTAAATATTTTATTTTTGAGCTTATTTTTAAATTAAAAATAATTAAAAATATTTAAAATTTTGAAATATACAAAATGGTCTGAAATGCTTCTAATTGTTTCCTAATAACTTGGGATTCATTAGTATACTTTTCCTAATTTTTCTAAGTTAATTTTAATTTTTTATAAAAAGGCTAAAAATTTATTTTTTCTAATTTCCATTAAAATTATTATATTAAATAAAATAGAATTTGTAAAAAATGAAAGGTTAGTTTCTCTGAGTTCTCCGGACTTAAGGAGATCTAATAAAATTATAAAAAGTAATTTTTGCAATTAAAAAATATTTTATATTTATTTAATCACTAAAGTAAATAAATAATTATAATAATTAAAATATAATTTGAAAAATTATGAAATTTTGTCCAAGTGGTCTTCTAATCTAGGTGAAGCTCCAACAATTTTCTTATGAACAAAGACTTTACTCTGATTAACAAAATAAATTAATATTGAAAATCCTATTTTTGAGTTAAAATAATAATTTAAATTAAACTAAATTTTGAAAAATCAAATCTTCTCCTCTGATATTTTAATTGACTAATGAGAGGGGTACTCCAAAAATTTTAAAGTCATTTGAGTTATATTTGATGATTTATGAAGTGAGGAGCCCTAAGGGCAAAATGGTAATTTTGGATTATTAATTCCTGAATTAAATTTTAGGATTGATTAGAAAGGGTGAAAGGGTAATTTTGATTATGTCAAGTTCTTTTGGATGATTAAAATATAAGAGACTAAAATGGTAGAAACCAATTTCTCACTCTTTTACAATAAAGTTTTAATTATAATTTTCCTTAAATATTATAATTTGAGGGTTAATAAATTTAAATGATTCTAAGGTGGTGGGCTTATGTTAGGACGACGATAATTCACTAATCTAAAACTCCCTTATTGGTGATTTGATCATAAGACATGATCTTGATAAAGCATTGAACTTCACCAAATTTAATATTTAATCATTGTAAGTTCACTTTAAATGTTGGACCCCAAGGGCTTGGTAGTGCACTAGGCTCAACTTAAATTTTTTTTTATTGAGTATTAAGTAAGAAAATATAACTAATTATATATTTTTTTTGAAAACACTATGGGCCCAGCTTTACCTGTGGGCATGACATCCTTATCAGCTTGGGTTTGTTCTAAGGACACTCATTCACATAACTCTTAAATGAAACATCAACTGGCTATTTAAGTACCCTTCACATACTTGGTTTATTGAGCATAGGATGTACTCATTCTTTTAGTTCATTTGAACTAAATCTATGTTTGGCTAATCAATTGAACAATAGAATAAGGTCAAGTGTACTCAAAATGTTTCAAAGGATTTTAAAAGTCGTTTAGGGTTATGCCCTGCACATTTTAGAATATTTTGGATATTTTGAAGGACAATTGATATTATTATATTTTTTTTCCCAGAAATCATCCATTAAGACCTTTAAGGATTCATCAAGTCTTGATTTGGGGTTTGATGGATACACCTTTCACTGCTCTTCTTGATTTATGTTTCTGCAAAATCATGTATATAGAAAAAGCTAATCTTTTAGTGGGAATAACTAGAAGATAACATATATGCCTTTACATTTTTGTTTACTTTCTTTCATTTTATTTATTGCAATTTACTTTCACTTTAAGATATTATACATGCTTTGTTGTGGACGTGACTTCACCTAAAAAAAAAAACCTTTTATTTAAATTAATTAACAACTTTCAAATTTAAATTAAACACTTTCAAAGGTGACCATAAATCCTTTGAAACGCAATTAAACATAAAATGCTCTTTTGAATTTACTGGAGTATCTCAGGAGAGGTAACCCAAGGTTGCTAACGAGATCTCCCAAATTTAATGTGCTTAACAGCTCATTTAGACTAAGTTCAAATGAAAATAGTTGTACTGGAATGAGGGAACTATGGGATACTAACTATTGTCACTCTAATCAAATTTAACCCTCCTCCATAATGTTTTAATAACCTTACCATACCTAATAAAATCTTTGAACCTTAAACCCTAGGACTGTTACTTCATCGAAGAACTTGGAGCTAACTCTATGGGCAGCAATCTACAACAGTATGAGGATCTACAATAACACAAATTTTCTCTAGAATTAAATAACAAGCCATAGAACTTTAAAGTTGTTTACTTATGCAACGTTAATCCTCATGTTATCTTTAGGAATTTGCAGAACCACGTTACAAAATTAAGCCCTAACTCGTTTTAGGATTCTGAGGTTCTCGTTTGTTATGACATAAATCCTCCCATTTTCCAGGCTATTTGCATAATTTTGTAATGTAAATGTAAGCCCTAATTAATAATAATTGGTATGATTAAACCTAAAATAATTCTATCTCCAAAATTGAAGCCAAACCATAGGATAGCTTGAGAAGTCGTCAAGGTTCTCCTCAGCATCCATGATAACCGCTAGTTTATCTCTCATTGGATTCTTAAAATCAATGTACCAAATTTGAGCCATCCCTATTAAACACCTCTTTGTTCAATCTTTGAAAAGTCCTATCCTTTTAAATTCCTTGAAGAAAATATTTTTTGGTCTAAATTGAGAGTTTTATTAGGTGACTTCGATTATATAAGATGTAACTAACTCTAGTGGCTTGCTCTTATAGAAAAATTTAAGAGCCCAATTTAATATAAACCCTACCTAATTCTTAATATTAGATAGGAGAACTTGTCAATCAACATAAAAAGTGATTTTTCATAGACTAAAACTAATGTCATAAATTATTTAGTTTCTTTAATTGAGTACAACTAATAAGTAGTGTATCTATCCTTCGAGGTAGATATATTGCTTGTGGTGATGTGCTCGATATTTTAAACTATTGAAGATATGTGATTTGTTCGGTCTTGTATATTCAAAAATTGAAATATTTTTTTCTTCTAATATATATATATATATATATATATATATATATATATATATATATGTGTGTGTGTGTGTGTGTGTGTG
>JXCR01133571.1:21455-55693 GCA_002079205.1 Phalaenopsis hybrid cultivar
TATATATATATATATATATATATATATCTATCAGTGCTCTGCTGGGGTTTCTGGCAGCATGGTGAGCTGCTCGAAAGTTTCTTCAGGGTGCTTTTTTCTTTCCCTCCTACACTTTGGTAGTTTATATCCATCACTCCTTTCTTAGGTTTTGGTGGGTTTTACTGTTTCATTGGTTTTTTTTTTCTTGGTTGGTGGGATTTTAATGTTCCATTGAAGGTTTTCTATTTTTTGCTATCTTTCCTTTCTCCATTGGTTTTATCTGTTATCTCTTGGTACTCTTCTGCCCTTGTGGTGGTTTCCCTCCCCTTCCTGGTGTTGGGCACTACTGTGTTGAGGTTGCTGAAAGGTGGACCTATTCTGCCTGGGTTTTGTCCTGTTTTTCTTTGGTTCTCTAGCTCTATAGCTTCTGGTCAGTGGTTCTTGGGAGTATGGCTACTCCTCTTGACTTGGATACAGATGTTCAATGGGCAAAAGTTACCTATGCAGAAGTGGTTGGCAAATCAACTACTTCCCTCAATGATTCTGAACATTTAATATTGCCACACAAGTTTCATGAAATTGTAGCAGGAAAGGGCAACAGCCCTTGCATTCATCCCTCAGGTGCCAAGGATGGAGAGCCTGCTATTTATTTCTCACCTCAAGAAATTATTAATCTTAATGACCAAGTTAAATTTACCTTGGTGGGGAAATTTCTTCTTGGCCACCCTAAGATGGACTTAGTTAGAAACTACTTTAATTCTTTGAAATTTAATGGTGATTGGCAGATTGGAATTCTTGATGGAAGACACGTACTTATAAAACTCTCAGGAGAGGAAGATTATGCTAGACTCTTTGCAAAACAAGCCATCCAAATTGGAGGTACCACAATGGAAATCCTGAAATGGGATCCTGATTTTGACCCTAGTAAGGAACCTCCAATAATTCCTCTACGGTTTAAATTACCTGGCCTCCCAATCCAGTACTTCAATCTTAATGCATTATTCAATATAGCATGTGCTATAGGGAGACCTATGATGGTGGATGCTCCTACTTACAATAAGGCCAGACCTGCCCTAGCCAGAATTCTCATTGAAAGAGATGTTACTCTCCCTAAAATCAATAGAATTTGGATTGGTAATGACAAGGAGGGTTTCTGGAAAACAGTGAGGTTAGAACAGAAACTATATTATTGCCATCACTGCAGGATGTTTGGACACACCAATGATAGATGCTTCAGGCTTCACCCTCCCCCAAAGAAGACAGTGGCAATTCAGGGAAGGTACACCCAGCTTATTCCCCCAGAAGGCTTAATTGGTGTAGACCCCCCTCCAACTGGGAATTTGGATGATATGCTGGAAATGCCTAAAAGCTCTACTACTCCTCTTATCTCTACAGACGCTTCCGCCAGACCTTTCAGGGAGGAGGTAAATCTGATAAATATCAAAACACCCCTATCTATCTCTTTAGATGAGGTGGTGCCACCAAAGGAGAACAACCAGCAAACTACTCCAGGAATAAAAGCTCCTCAGTAGAAGGATATAGCTAAGATGAAGTACCTGTTGGAAGAGGAATGAAAAACACAAAAATCTAAAAAGAAGAAGAAGGTTCAGTCTGAAGTACAGAAATCAAGAGAGGGTAACATTGGGTTCATAGAAACTTTGAAATTGGGGGGACCTCCTCCTTCCAGAGGAAGGACTAGATCAAGATCTCAGCCTTGCCCCCATAATAATAATCCTCCTGATGATTAATATGCTTTGTTGGAATATCATGGGCATTGCCCATCCTCAGTCTTTAAAAAGACTGATCTATAGTTGTGGTGCTTTACTATACTTGAACCTTTGGTTCAACATAACTCTCAGAGAATTCTCCAAACAATTCTCTGGTTTCTCACATTATGCTAACAAAAATAATAAAGTTTGGTTCTTTTGTAGGAAATAAATTCAGTGGAACATTATTATGGATCATCATCAATTCATACATCTCTCACTGCTTGTATAAGGACATTTGGAGTATGCTACTTTTGTTTATGCTGGCAGTCTGAAAGTTGATAGACAAGAATTATGGAAAGGCTTACATCTCATCAGCCAAAATATGAACTCCCCTTGGATAGTGGGGGGAGATTTTAATTGCATCTCTAATGCAGCTGAGAAGTCTGGAGGAAGACCTCCCAATTTGTCTAAACTGACTTATCTCAATGATCAAATACAGCAAGCTGGTTTGTTTGACTTGGGGTACCAGGGCCCTAAGTTCATTTGGTAGAGGGGTATTCTATGGGAAAGACTAGACAGAATGTTAGTTAATGACCTCATGCAAAAACACTATCTCCTCACTTTATTTACCCACCTAGCCCTCACTTGTTCTGACCACATACCTCTCCTCATCTCCAAAACCTCCCCAGGTACCACCTCACCCCACCCTCCTTTTAGATACCTAAACATGTGGTCCACCCACCCCCTTTTCAATAATTGTGTTGCCTCCAACTTGTTGGGTATTGAACACCCTGACCCTTTTGTCAAGCTTAGCCTTTTGCATCAGAAAACCATCAAAGCTTTGAGGAGATGGGGTTGGAAAACATTTGGAAATTGGTTTTCCAATGTGTTATCTGCTGAAAAAGAGGTTGAGAGACTTGAGGCTACTGCTCAGAATAATCTTGCACTGAAATTGATTTGCTGACTGGCCAGACTAATCTGATTAAAGCCATTGATATTTAAGATCTAATACTCAAACAAAAGGCTTCTATATGTGGTTTTTCTGAAGGGGACAAAAACACCAAGTTTTACCATGCCTACATAAGTTATAAGAGGAAATGCAACACCATACATTCCATAATTTCCAAGGATGGCAGATGGCTGAATGACAATGAACTTATTGCACAGGATGCTGTTAATTTCTACAGCTCTCTTCTGAACTCTTCTGCTGAACTTAATGCTGAATATGAAGATTACTTTGTTGAAGAATCTAAATACACTGGTCAACTTAACCTCACTGAACCCCCTTCTGTTGAGGAAATTTGGGAAGCCATAAACAGTATTGACAGCTCTAAGGCAGCTGGCCCTGATGGTTTTACAGCTGATTTCTACAAAAAAACTTGGCACATCATTAAGGGTGAGGTTGTGGAGGCAATTGAGAGCTTCTTTAAAGGAGTCAACCTCCCCAACTACTTCAGTAACACTTCCATTGTGCTAGTCCCTAAAGGGGAATTACAAAAAACTTGGGATCACTACAGGCCTATAGGCCAGACTTCTGTCATTAGCAAACTCATTAGCAAGATCATTGTGAGAAGGCTGCAACCTCACTTGGACAAAATCATATGTCCTAACCAAACTGCCTTTATTAAAGGTAGATATATTAATGATAATGTGATGTTGGCACATGAACTCACTTTAGATCTTGATAAAATCAGCAGAGGAGGAAACCTCATATACAAATTAGACATTAAGAAGGCCTATGATACCATTGACTTGGAACTTTATCTTGGGGATGCTCACTGCTAGAGGATTTCAACCTGAATTCAGAAATCTTATTCAAAGGTGGCTTACCAATAATAACCACTCCATCCTTATCAATGGTCAACTCCAAGGGGCTTTCACTGCTTCTAGAAGATTAAAGCAAGGTGATCCACTTTCTCCCACTTTCTTTATTATTGCTATGGATTACTTTTCTAGAATGCTAGACAGGAACATTCTCAACAATCAATATTCTAGATTTCACCATAGATCCAATTTAGCTATCTCTCATCTCATGTATGCTGATGATATAATGATATTCTCCAATGTTCATAAGTTAGCTGTGAAGAAGCTTTATAAATGCATACAACATTTTTAGAAACAATCTGGAATGGAATTCTGTCCCACTAAGTGCCAACTTATATTTAACAAGAGGACGTCTTCCAATACCAAGCATTGGATATCCAACTACACTAGCTTCTCTACTACTAGGGAACCTGTAAGGTAGCTGGGGGTTCAACTCATTAGGATAAGATCAAAATTGACCCGATTTGATGAGATCCGATAGAAAATTCAGAAAACACTATCCAGCTGGTCTCACTCCTTCTTGTCTAATGGAGGAAGGATCACTCTTCTGAAAAGTATCCTGACTACCTTCCCCTCTTATATCCTTCAAACAAACTACCTCAAGAAAAGCACCCAAATCCAGTTGGAGAGAGCTTTTAACAGATTTTTATGGGCTGGTCAAAGAAAGCAGTTACACTGGGCTTCTTGGCAGAAGGTAGCCAAACCCATTTCAGCTAGTGGGGCTCTAACAAGTTGTAAACATTAATTTCTGTAAGATATGGATTAAGTTTAGAGCACAAACTTCCTTGTGGGCAAAATTCATGTATGGTAAGTATTGCAAGGGCCAACACCCCTCCCTTATCACTATAAAGTTGAGAGACTCAAAAATTTGGACAAACATGCTGAAATTCAGAGAACAAGCTGAAGTCATGTACATTTGGGATTTGGGGAACGGTAAAGTGAACTTTTGGCTTGACAACTGGTGTCCTAAAGACTGGATTGGGGCCCCCCTCCAAACTTTAACCCTCAGCTCCTAATCTGTGACTTCTGGGATGTTCCTAAGCTCCAATCTCTCATTCAAGAGCCTCATTTATCTCACTAAACTAAACTTTCTATAAGTATAAACTAAACTTTCTATGCAATTTCCACAGATTTTTCCTCATTTTTCACCATGAATAGTGATTTTTGAATTCTTCCAAATGTACTCAAATTACATGGTGGGAATCCAAAATTTTTACATAGAAGTGAAGCTCATACCTCAAGAAATCCAATTCTAGCAATATTTTTCTTAATTCCACCAAACAATCTCCGCAAAATAGCTTGCCATAGCCTCTAAAATTGCAAACTCAAGAGGTTGAAGGTGACGGCGAGAGTAAAAATGACAATTTTTGGGTTTATTTTTCACTTTTAACCTTTAGCAAACCGGTTTTCATGAACCAATGCTTAAGCAAGGATAAGTGGCACTTAGGCACCTGACTCTTAGGTTACATCGCGCTTAAGTGTGAGAATGTGGCACTTAGGTGCCAGTGCACAATTTTTGATATTTTTGAACTTATGTAAAATACACTATAAGCCTAAGTATACCACCCCTAAATGGTCTAATAACACTTAAATGACTATTTTCCTCTCCCTTAACTCTCCTTTTTCTTAAAATTCTCCAAAATAACTAATTTGATTCGAGGCTAAAATAACACAAATTTTCACAAAAATAAACATATACATGCATTCAGAAACGAGTACAATTACATATAACACTTAGTTCTCACTCCAAATAGTCTCGGATGAGAAAATCTTTCTAAATACAAACACTAATCAAACTAACATAAACTCCCAAAAATAGTATTTTACTCTTAACACATAACACTTTAAACAACGACCCTAACATACAAACATTAACATAGAACTTAATTCCATCTTCATTTGTTGGGAAAAACTCCAGTCTTTTATTAGTCTCTCATGGGGTAATCAGAATATAAAGTTGATAAAACAGACGATGGTGACGTGCTGATAATATCTTCTTCTATTCATTTCTGTTTAAGATACATCTCCTTATCTTCTTCCTCCATATAATTAGTATGGCTAAATTGCATTTTCAATTGCCATCCAATATGCTCTATATGGGCATGAATCTCAATTACCTTTGTCTCCAGTAAATTCATGAAAGGCTCAATTTTGTTGGTCTTTTATGATATTCCTTCAATAGTAACGGCTAAGAAACCATTATACATCTCTTGTGCACTCTGACTTATGAATTTCTTCCTTATGGTCTCTTCCTACTTCTTCAAATCCATCTCCCATGACGACATCTTCTCAAAATCTCTCTCTCTCTCTCGTAGACTTTAGGGCTGAAAATGATCTGGGGTGAAATTCCTTCACTAAACCCCTTTTTTATAGACCTAACTCCCTTTAGTAACTCTTAGGCACATCCTAAAACTACCTTGCACGTTTTAGTTAACCAATTGGCGGTTAAACCTTATAGAATCTGAATTTTGCACATAGTTTTTAACTCCCACAATTGCACCGTGAACTTAACGTCCAAACTCTCATTTTAGCAAGTCTAGATCACTAAATCAAGTCTTAAAATCATTACTAACACATAATAGTCTCAATAATACTACCCTAAATTTCTTTTAATCTTACACAAACAACATTCAAAGCAAAACACATTGATGACTATGGGTTGCCTCCCACAAAGCGCTTGGTTTAACGTCGTTAACCTGACGTAACCAGTGCTTATTTTAGATGACCCAAAATCATTGAATTGTTAAATTTATGTTGATCCCCTACTAAATAAGGTTTCATTCTATGATCATTTACTTTAAACACTTTCTCAGTTTTAGGATCTTTAATATCCACAGCTCCATAAGGATAAACTTTTATCACAACAAATGGGCCCATGGAGTTAAGTTCACAGCTCCATAAGGATAAACTTTCATCACAACAAATGGGCCCATCCACCTGGACTTAAGTTTTCCTGGAAATAATCTTAACCTTGCATTATATAGCAAAACTTATAGCCCTGACTGAAAATTTTTAGTAAGAATCTTTCAATCATGCTACATTTTCATCTTTTCTTTATAAATCTGAGAATTTTTAGTGAGAACCTTCAATCATGCCACGTCTTCATATTTTCTTTGTAAATCTTAGTACTCTCATAATATTCATTCCTTATCTCTTCAAGCTCATTTAATTGCAATAATCTTTTCTCACCAGTACCTTTTCAAATATAATTGAACTCTTTAATTGCCCAATATGCTTTATGCTGAAGTTCAACAGATAAGTGACAAGCTTTCCCAAATATTAGCATATATGGGGACATTCCTATATGAGTTCTGTATGCAGTCTTATAAGCCCACAAAACATTGTCAAGTTTGACTGACCAATCCATTTTTTTTTATTCACATATTTTTTCATAATTCTTATAATTTTCTGATTGGATAAATCAGCCAAACCACTTGTTTGAGAATGATAAGAGGTAGCAATTCTATGATTTATATGATATTTCTTTAATAATTTCTCCATTATGACATTTTTGAAATGACTTTCCCCATCAGTTATGATAACTCTAGGCATCCCAAATCTATAAAATATGTTTGTTTTCAAAAATTTTGCAACACTTTGAGCATCACATCGAGGTAAAGCAATAGCTTCTATCCATTTAGATACATAGGCAACTGCTAAGAGTATATATAAATTTCTGAAAGATGGTATAAATGGTCTCATAAAATCTAATACCCAAACATCAAATATTTCAACTTCTAGCATTCAATTGAGGGGCATCTCATTTCTTCTAGAAATATTTCCTACTCGTTGACATATATCACAATTTTTAATATAAGCATTAATATCTCTAAATATAGTAGGCCAATAGAATCTAGATTGTAAAATTTTGTATGTTGTTTTATCAACACCAAAATGATCCCAAAATCAGAATTATGACATTTTTGGATAATTTTATAAGTCTCTTCTAAAGGTACACATCTTTGAATAATAAGATCATTTCCTTGTTTATTTAAAAATGGGTCATCCCAAAATAAGTCTTAGCTTCAAAAATAAATTTACTCTTCTGTTGGTATGTCATTTCATAGGGTATAATATCACTAACAAGAAAGTTCACAATGTTGGCATACCACAGAACACACCACTCGTTAATATTAAACATTTTTTCATCTGGAAAATGTTCATTAATTTCTTTTTCAAAATAAAGGGGTTTTTCTGACTCAAGTTTGGACAAATGATCAACAATTTGATTTTCAGTTCCCTTCCTATCTACCTTTTGAAAGTCAAATTCTTGTAAAAGATAAATCCATCTTGTAAGTCTTGGTTTAGCATCCTTCTTTTCATTAGGTACTTAATAGCAGAATGATCTGTATGCAATACACAATGAGTTTAAATTAAATATCATCTAAATTTATCAAATGCATATACTATTGCTAATAACTATTTTTCTGTTGTTGTATGGTTAATTTGAGTTTCAATAAGAGTTTTACTAGCATAGTAAATTACTTTGAAAATTTTATCATATCTTTGTCCTAAAATATCTCCAATAGCATAATCACTGTCATCACACATCAGTTCAAAAGGTTTTCCCCAATATGATGAAACTATAATGGGTACATTGACTAATTTTTTTTAATAACTCAAAATCTTTTAGGCACCCTTCATCAAAATTAAAAATTGTATCTTTCTCCAATAAATTTCATAAAGGATTAGCAATTTTTGAAAAGTCTTTAATATATCGTCTGTAGAATCCAGCATGTCCAGAAAAACTCCTAATTTCCCTTACATTTGTTGGGTAAGGTAAATTAGAGATCACTTGAGTTTTAGCAGGATCTACTTCCATACCATTTTCTGATATCTTATGTCCTAATACAATTCCTCCTGCTACCATAAATTGACATTTTTTCCAATTAAGGACTAAATTTGTTTCTTCGTAGCGCTTAAGAACTTTTTTTAAATGTTCTAAACATGAGTCAAATGAAGTTTCAAACACTAAAAAATCATGCATAAATACTTCAATCCCTTTTTCAATTAAATCAGAAAAAATTACCACATACATCTTTGAAATGTCGCAGGGGCATTACATGAACCAAATGGGCATTCTTCTAAAAGCAAATGTACCATAAGGATTGGTAAAAGTTATTTTCTCTTGATCCTCAAGAGTTATTTGTATTTGATGATAACCAGTATATCCATCCAGAAAATAAAAGTATTTATAGTTAGCTAGTCTATTCAGCGTTTGATCTAGAGAGGATAGTGGAAAAATGATCTTTTCTAGTGGAAAGATTTAATTTTCTACAGTTAATGTATATTCTCCATCATGCAACTTGTCTAGTAGGTATTAACTCATTATGTTCATTCACAGTCACAGTTACTCCTCCTTTTTTAGGAACGAAGTTAATTGGACTAACCCATGCACTATCTGAAATAGGGTAGATAATTCTAGCATCTAACCACTTAAAATTTTTTTTTTAACAATTTATTCCATTAAAGGATTCAATCTCCTTTGAGGATCAGCCCTGGGTTTGCAGTTTTCTTCCATATGAATTCTATGCATACAAATTGAAGGACTGATTCCATTAATATCAGCTATTGTCCATCCAAAGGCTTTCATAAAAATTTTCAGAATTTTCCTAAACCTTTTTTCTCCTTCCATAGTTAACCTTGAGGAAATTTTAACTGGTAAAGTAGAGAAATCTTCTAAAAAGGAATATTTTAATTGATCAGGAAGCAATTTCAACTCAAGTTCTGGAGGTTTTTCTATTGATGGACAAAATGATTTATCTTTTTCTATTGTATCCAAAATTTTAAAATTTTCTCGAACATAGTTTGAATATTCCTTAAACAGATCTTCACATTGATCTAATTCCTCTTCTTGCTTGTTTTTCAAATCTTTTACTTTATATTTTTCTCCATAATTAGTTTTGAAATGGCATTAACTCAGATATCTTATAACATCCATTATATAACATTCATCATCTTTACCTTTTGCGGGATATTTCATTGATCTTGAAATGTTAAAAGTAACAATTTGATTATTGACGTGCATTGTTAATTCCCCTTGCTACAAATCTATCATTTCTCTTCCCGTGGCTAGGAAAGGTCTCCCCAAAATGATAGGTATCTCTTTATCTTCCTCCATATCCAACACAATAAAATCAACAAGAAAGATAAATTGATCCACTTTCACCAGGGCATCTTCTATAACTTTTTTAGGGTAAGTTATTAAACGATCTGCTAACTGTAGAGTTCCAGTAGTAGGGGTTATTTCTCATAATCCTAATCTTTTGAATATTTACAATGGCATAAGGTTAATGGTTGCACCTAAATCACATAAAGCTTTCCCATAACATCTATCTTCTATCGCACATGGAATTGTAAAGCTACCAGGATCTTTAAGCCTTTCATGAAGCTTCTTCTAAATAATTGCACTGCACTACTCACTAAGTGAAACAGTCTCATTTTCTTCAAACTTCATTTTCCTATTAAGAATATCCTTCATAAACTTTACATAGGCTGACATTTGTTCTAAGGCTTTAGTAAATGGAATATTAATAGTTAGGTTCTTTAAAATTTCCAAAAGAAAATTGCTTATCCAACTTTTGTTGATGAAGTCTCTGAGGAAATGGAGGTGGTGGTTTTTTGAAGTTATCTATAAGTGGAGAAATAGGTCTTTCAAAATCTTTCGGAGCATCCTCTTTTGATTCTTCAATTTCTTTTCTCTCTACTTCAGTTTTTTTTAAACCCTACCTTCCAACTCTCTTCTACTTCTAAGTTGAACGGCTTTTACTTGCTCTTTATTCTAGTCTTTCAGATTTGTTTTAGTATTACTAGAAAGTGTTCCTTGGGATCTATTACTTAATGAATTTGTAATTTTTCTAAGTTAATTTTCAATATTTCTATTTGTAGCTCCTTGACTTTGTAACTGATTTCCCGTTTGTCACACCACTTCTTATATACATAACTTCTTCTCCTTCAATTGTGGATTACTGTTGAAAACTGAAGGATAAGTAGATCTATAGTTATTTTTATTCCCTTGGTTTTTCCAATTTCCCAATGGGCTTCCTTGATTGTTCCCCCATTGCTGATTATTACCACCCGTAGTATTATTTCGATTAAAGTTGGGATGGTTCTTCCAACATGGGTTATAATAATTTGAATATGGGTTATTCTGCTTGTTATTTATGGCATTCAAAGTTTCTAATGATGCTTGAGAAACCATTTAGGCAAATGAATTCTCTTCAATCATGGAGATTGGTTGAGAAAAAATCATTCCAAATTGGTCTAGTTTCCTCGAAATTGCAGCAACTTTATTTGCTAACATAGTAAATGCATCAGATTCATGAATATTGACTGCTTTCTTTGGATTCACCCTCTTAGAAGGCCAATGAAAATTATTGGTAGCCATTGCTTCAATTAAAGCATAAGCATCATAAAATGGTTTTAACATCAACAAACCACCATCAATGACATTTATAATAGATCTAAGAGATCCAGCTAATCCATTATAAAAAGTTTGAATTGTCGACCAATCTAGTGTAGCATGGTGTGGAAACTTTCTTAAGAGTTCTTTAAATAATTCCCAGGCTTCATAAATAGATTCCCCTTCAAACTAATTAAAAGATGTATTATCATTTCTAAGCTTCGCAGTTTTTGATGGTGGAAAATATTTAGCAAGGAATTTTTTTTCCTAAATCACCCGAGTTATGATAGATCCAGGTTCTAATGAATTCAAATACATCTTATCTTCGTCCCTCAGTGAGAAAGGAAATAACCTATGTCTTATGACATCATCTAATACACCATCATATTTAAATGTGGCGCATAATTCTAAAAAATTGGCAAGATGTAAATTTAGATCTTTAGTTGGTGATCCCTTAAACTTATTATTTGATACCATTTGGATAATAGTAGGTTTAAGTTCGAATAAATTAGTCATTACAGTAGGTTTTTTTAATACTACAATGAAGTTCATCTACCATAGGGTTGGCATAATCTCGTAAAAGTCTAAATTCTTGATGAATTTCAGCATTTTTCTCATTTTGTTTTGTCATTTTTGTATTTTTTTTAAATTTTTCAAAATTTTTAATTTTTTAATTTTTTTGATTTTTTTAACAATTCTCTCTAATTCAGAATCGCAGGGCACCAGTCCTTCAGAACCTGAACTACGCATACACTAACAATAAATAAAATACTATAATAAGATATTCCAAAAAAAATATTTTAAAAATTTAAATAAGACTTTCTAAAAATAGAAATTTTACTTTCAATTAATTTTTGAAATCTTCCCCGGTAACGTCGCCAAAAACTTGATCCCTTATTGCTTATGTGCATAGTATAACAATGAATTTTATGATCTCTTTCACTTATAATATCTTACTTTACAACAGAACCAAAAACTTGATCGTGGAGAAAATAAGAATTTAACTTTTAAATTTATATATTTTGGGATACTACGCAAGTATATGTATTGTTATCATGTAATATAGAACTTTTTGATCTAGACCTGAATATCGAACCAATAGGGAAATTTGAAATATGCACAAACTTTCTATTTTTTAAAAAGACAAATGCTTAAACTATAAATATTTTCTTAATAAGTAAAATTCAATTATTTTTGGTATTTTAAATATTTTTATAAATAGTAAAACTTCTAAATATAACTTGAGTTTATGTAAAAGAAAAGCACTTGATATGAAAATATCTTCCTCTTTATCATGAATCAGTAAAAATTATAGGAACTCTGTTGTGGAAGTATGCAAATTGTGTTATGCCAAATAGGAGCAATAATATTCTTTCCCTTTATTAGAGATGCTATAAAGAACCTTGGCTAATTTAAGGTTTGAATAGTCCTGAAGACCGGCTAGGCAGGGAAGATACTAGCTCTCACTCTAGAGTTCCCTAGATTTCCTCCACCTGGGGGCTAACTTCTCGTATCAAAACCTAAAATTATAAACCATGTTTGGGGCTTTAACTAGTTACTTTAAATTCCTCTAACTCTACACCCTTCAAAGTTTATTTCCCTATTTATTTGCACTAAATCATATGAATGTATTCATATAATCTCATGTGATTTTTACCAGTTGTTGACTGAGACAATACCAGCCTAGTTCTTAAATGTTCTCACAACAAACTTTAACATCTGGATATGTCAAATCAAGAAGTAAATGAAGTACATGGATTTAAATCATCATAACTTCTTCCAACATTAAAGATCAATACTCTCCACAACTTCAATCCAATCTTTAATTACTAATCATTTTAAGAAAAAAAGATAAAGAAAACTACTTAGAATCCATTAGGAAAATAAAACCATACTTTAGTTTAAATGTAGAAATCATTGTCAAACCAATAATAAATCTCGATTAAAACCAAAAGTAGTTCAAACCAAAAGATAAAATCTTATCTCAAATCCTCTACCAAACTCTTGAAGTTCCTTTGAATTTCTTCTCTTTTACAAGGCTCTTGACTCTCACAATAAAACTAAAAAAAAAGAATAAAAAAAATTTGTGGTTCCTGAAAATCTCTCTAAAACTCTCTCCAAAACTCTCCCCTTCCAGCATTTTTTACAACTTTCAAGCACACTTTAAAAAGTCTAAACTTCTTTTTATAAATTTCCAAGAGGTGCCTTGATAACACTTCAAAATGTGTCCCAATTCGATGTATTCTCTAAAGGATGCCTCCTTTCATAAGTCAGTTAATAATATTTTCATTTCCAGTGGTCATAACTACCCTCTTTAGCCAATAAGTGTCTCAAATACCCCTTCAAAATTTGATAAAATGAACTAAATTGTCACATAACTAGCTCTAGCGCTTAAACTAGCACTTAGGCGCGGCCTTCTCAGTTTCCCTAATTCTTAAGCGTAGGATCTGGCACTTAGGTGCCAAAGCACTAGCTCAATTTTCACCTTTTTTGCTCCAAATTTGATCCTTTTTTGTTCTTTTTAGCATTTTTCACCTTTTTTACTTGTAACTGAAAGAAAAACACACAAATACCTTCCATTAAAGTGTAATATCTCAAAAATAGGTATAAAAATGTGTANTAACTTATATCCAAAACTTAATTACTTATCATTTTAAGAAAAAATATAAAGAAAACTACTGAGAATCCATGAAGAAAACAAAATCACACTTTAGTTTAAAAGAAGAAATCATTGTTAAACTAACAACAAGTCTCAACTAAAACCAAAAGTAGTCTAAAACAAAAAGATAAAAACTTATCTCAAGTCCTCCACCAAACTCTTGAAGTTCCTTTGAATTTCTTCTCTTTTACAATCACTCAAACAGAATAACAAAAAAAATAAAGTAAACAAAAAGTTGTTCCTGAAAATCTCTCCGAACTAGGTCCCCATAAAAGAACTTTCAAAACTTGCCAATTTTTTCAGGACTCTTTTCTAAGTTCTCTCTTCTTTCTTTTATAGTTTTCCAAGAGGTGCCTTGGGTTCTCTTCAAAATGTGTCTTGATTTGATGTATTTCCCAAAGAGATGCATCCTTTTATGATAATTTTTGTTCATGGTGGTTACAACCACCTATTAAGCCGATGGGTGCCTCAAAAACCTCTTCAAAATTTGTGAAAACCGATTGTACTCCTCTAGTAACTGCCACTGGCGCTTAAGCGTGGGGTCTCAATGCTTAGGCACTAATCCCCTAAACTTAACTTTTTAACAGATTAAATAGTTTAGCATCAGATAATTATATAGACAGAAAATGAAAATTAAAATAACATGCTAAAAGGAATTTTAACATCTTAATTATTGCAAGTATAAAACTAAAGACAGAAGTAAAATTAATTTTTGATCAAGTTTTCTATATTTTATTTTAGTTTAACATGGAGAGATTCAATAGACTTCTAAACAATGAGTATAAAAGAAAACAACACACTAACATGATAAAAGAAAAATACATGACAGCAGCTTCTGAATTTCCAGTTTAAGATCTAAGCTTGCAAGACTTTCTACTTTATAACAGATATGAAATTAAGTTAAGTTCTAAACTAACTAAATCATATTACTAAACACAAAACAACAGCTACTAGCCTAAAATTTTAAAAACGAAATACTATCTAACACAACAATCACAACAATAATAGAACATAAAAATTCAAAACACAACATAAATCATAGTCCAAAATAGCACAAAGATGCAAGTGTAGCAAGCTCAGACCACATAGTTCACATCATATTACAACCATAAAATGAATCTCTCAGCTCGAGCTCAGACCACATAGTTCATATCATATTACAATCATAAAATGAATCTCTCAGCTCTACTCTACACCACATAGTTCATATCATATTACAATCATAAAATAAATCTCTCAGCTCTACTCTTCATCCTCTGAATCATTACTGTACCATTTTTATGCAGGTTCATAATCAATATATTGAGGATATGGAGGAAATTGCACTCCTAGTTCACCTCTAATCAGGCTCTCCAAAGATGAGTGGAATTTCTCTTCATAATCACTCTTCCTTCTATTATAACTGTTAGTATGATTTGCAAAATGCTCTAAATTTTGTACCATATCAGCGATAAAATCGATATTATCCATCATCTTCTGTAATAACTCATCCTGAGTCTTAGTATCACCTCTACATGTAAAAGCACGAGAAGTAGATGGTCGTGATGAAGATGCAGCCGAGGTAGATGCAGCAGAAGTCTCTAATCCATAACTTCTGAAAAATCCTCCTCTCTAGCCCAAAATTGAATACTTAGAATAAGTCTTCACATCCACCTTCATAATGGGCTTTAGAGGTAACATAACTTCCTCCCAACTATCATTCTTCACTCCAGCCTACTCGCATAATGCAAATATCAAGGAAGCAAATCACATACCTGCTGTAGTATGATAGTGTGATAGATCAAAGCCCCTATGTTGATCAGATTTACCTTATGAATACAATAGTTCAACGTCGCTCTTTCTCTGGTCACTTCACTGAGATGATTTTTCGGAAGCAGACGAGCAGAAATGAAATAGTGTCAAGCCTTCGAAGGTGCACATAACTTTAAAGTTGGGAAATTTACTCTCCTCTCATTGGTAATCTTCCAAAGTCCTCTCCCAAAATTCAAATATGAAAAAATCTCGTCTAACTTCGCCTCACTAGGACTATAATTCGCATAAAAACATAAAGTCTCCGGTGGTAAATGGTAAAACAAGTTAATTACCTCTGGAGTAAAAGGTACCAACTTCCCTTTAACCATAACTTGATCATCTTCAGCCTCTGGGAGATTTGAATAAAACTCCCTCACAAAAGAAATCACGAAGACGATAGAGAGACAACAGAATTATTCCCACTGTCGGCGGACTATCAGGTCTTCTACCTCTCCACCTAGACTCTTGAAACATCGCTCCTGAATCAATTTCGTGACTGTAGAGCGTCACTATATCGATCTTGAGCTTTTAAACTGACAAACTTGCTTGAATCGAATGGGCTCTTTCCTCTACTCCTTTTCATTATTGGTGTCATTCTATAAATTTAATAAATTCCAAAAATAACTTTAAAAATCAAGTTTAAATCACTAAACTAAACTTCCAAAAGCTATAACTAAACTTCCCAAGCAATTTCCATAGATTTTTCTTCACTTTTCACCATGAATAGTAGAATTTTGAAATCTTCCAAATGTGCTCAAAATATATGGTGAAAATCCAAAATTTTTGCATAGAAGTAAAGCTCTTACCTCAAGGAACTTGGATCTAGCAAATCTCACTCGATTCCACCAAGAAATTTTCAAATTCCACCTGCCCTAGCCCTTAAAATTGTGATTTTGAGTTGAGGAAGATGATAGGAGGTGTAAAAATGGTATTTTCAGGCTTACAATTCACTTTTAATTGTTCACAAACTGATTTTCGTGAACCGACACTTAAACGCGGGTAAGTGGCGCTTAGGCACCTGCCTCTCGGGTTGGCTCGCGCTTAAGCGCGAGATGTGGCGCTTAGGTGTTAGTGCAAAATTTTTGAAATTTTTAATTCTTAGTAAAATGCACTATTAGCCTAAGTAAACCACCCCTAAATGGTCTCATAGCATTTAAAAGACTATTTTTACTTCCTATAACCCCCTTCTCTCTCAAAATTCTCCATAATAATTAATTCAATTCAAAGGCTAAAAATAACACAAATTTTCACCAAAACGAACTTATATTAATTCACAAACAAGTACAAACACATTTAACACTTAGTTCTCTCTCCAAATAGTCTTAGATAGGAAAATTTTCCTAAGTACAAAACACTTAACACACATTTACAATTAAACACATAAGTGACACAAACATTAAACACAAGACATAAACGTAAGTACAAAACACTTAACACACATTTACAATTAAACACATAAGTGACACAAACACTAAACTTACACACTTAACATACATTTTACAATTAAAGACATAAGTGACACAAACACTAAACACAAGAAATAAACACTAACACACTTAAAAAAATGACTCCAAACACACAATTCATAACACTTAACTTAATGCCACTCTTCATTAGAAGGAACAAATTCCTTGTATTTCAGTAGTCTCTTCAGGAATATAAAGTTGATAAAACGGACGGTGGTGATGAGTTCTAATACTATCATCTTAGATCCACTTTTGCTTAAGGAACATCGCCTTATCCGCTTCCTCTATATAACTGGTATGGCTGATAGCCTAAGTTGACACCCAATATGTTCTAGATGAGCATGCAATTCAAGCACCTTAGTCTCTAATACTGATAAAGTATTCTTCATCTGGTTGATCTTCTAAGAATATCCCTTCAATACTAACGACTAATAAATAGTTATACATCTCCTGTGCACTTTAACTAATGAACTGATTGTTCATGGCTTCTTCCTTCTTCTTCAAATTCATCTCTCATGAAGACATTTTCTCTAAATCTCTTTATTTCTTAGACTTTTAGGGCTAAAATAATCTGGGGTGAAATTCCTTCACAAACCCCTTCTATTTATAGGCCTAATTCCCCCTCATAACTTATAGGGATGACTAAAAACTGCCAAGACACATTTATTTCAACTAAATTACAGTTATACCTTCTAGAAATTGAAATTTGCACATGTGATTAAACTACCACGCTTAAGCGCCGGATCTGGAGCGCTAGTGCACATTTTTGCACTAGTCAACTTAATGTCCAAATTCTCATTCTAACATGTATAGGTAACTAAATAAAATCTAAAAATCATTATTAGCACATAATAAACTAAAAAATACTACCCCAAATTTCTTAATCATACTCAAAACAACAATCAAAGCAAAAACACACTGATAACTATGGGTTGCCTCCCACAAAGCGCTTGGTTTTACGTCGTCAGCCCGACGTAACTAGTGCTCATTCTGGTTGACCCAACATCATTCCATCATTATATTTATGTTGATCCCCTAAATAATAGGGTTTCAGTCTATGTCCATTCACTTTAGAAATTTTCTCAGAATTAGGATCTTTAATATTCATAGCTCCATAAGGATAAACTTTTATCACAACAAATGGGCNCAGATACAAATGTAGCAAGCTCAGACCACATAGTTCATATCATATTACAATCATAAAATAAATCTCTCAGTTCTACTCTTCATACACCACATAGTTCATATCATATTACAATCATAAAATAAATCTCTCAGCTCTACTCTTCATCCTCTGAATCATCGCTATCCCAAACTTTTGCAGGCTCATAATCTGGGTAACTAGGATATGGAAGAAAATGCACTCCTTGGTTACCCCTAATGAGGCTCTCCAAAGATGAGTGAAATTTCTCTTCATAATCACTTTTTCTCGTATTATACCTATCAGTATGATCTACAAAACGCTATAAATTTTGTACCCTATCAAAAATCTAGTTAATATTATCCATCATCCTTTGCAATAATTTATCTTGGGTCTCAGTAAACTCACCTCTAAATGTAGAAGCACATGAGGTAGATGGTCTAGATGTAGAAGTAGTAGAGGTAGAAGTAGCAGATATCTCCATTTCATAACTCATAGAAAATCCTCCTCTCCAGCCAAATAATTTTTCACATTTACCTTAGTGATGGGCTTTAAAGGTAACAAGACTTCCTCTCAGCTATCATATTTAACTCCAGCCTGCTCACACAAAGAAAAGATCAAGGAAGCAAATCTTAGACCTGTAGTAGTAACGGCAGTGGAAGAACTAAAGATAGTCTGACAAATCAAAGCTCTTATGTTGATGAGCTTTCCTTCTTGGATACAATAATTTAATGTTGCTCTCTCTCTGGGGACTTCACTGAGATGATTTGTTGGTAGCAGATGAGTAAAAATAAAATAGTGTCAGGCCTTTGAAGGTGCACATAACTTTGAAGTTGGGAAGTTGACTCTCCTCTCAATGGTGATCTTCCAAAGTCCTCTTTCAATAGTCAAGTAAGAAATAATCTCGTCTAACTCTGCTTCAATTGAACTATAATTTGCTTAAAAACATAACGTATCAGGTGGCAGATGATAAATCAAGTTGATAACCTCCGGTGAAAAAGGTACCAACTTTCTCCGAACCATGACTCTATTGTATTCAACCTCAGGGAGGTTTTCATCAAACTCCCTAACAATAGAAATAACCACCACAGCAGAGAAACAATAGAATCATTCTCACTGTCAGCGAACGATCAAATCCTTTACATCTCCACCTAAATTCCTAAAACACCGCTCCTGAATCAGTTTCCATGATTGCAACGCATCATTGTACCGATCCTAAGACTTCTAACTAACAAATTTACTTGAAATCAAAAGGGCTCTTTCCTTTGCTCCTCCTCATTCTTGGTGCCATTCTACAAATTTTTTAAATTCCAAAAATAACTTAAAAAATCAAGTCTAAATTACTAAACTGAATTTCAAAAGTATATTATGCACTTCCCACGCAATTTCCATAGATTTTTTTCTCATTTTTCATCATGAGTAGTGAATTTTTGAATTTCTCCAAATGTGCTCAAAATACATAGAAAAAATCCAAAATTTTTGCATAGAAGTAAAGTTGTTACCTCAAGGAACTTGGATCTAGCAAATTTCACATGATTCCACCAACAAATCTTTACTTTAGATTTGCCATAGTCTTCCAAAATCGTGATTTTGAGAAGTTGAAAGTGATGGGAGGCGTAAAAATAGTGATTTGCGGGTTGAAATTTCACTTTTAACCATTTGCGAACCAGTTTTCATGAACCGGCGCTTAAGCGGGGGTAAGTGGTGCTTACGTGCTAGTACACGATTTTCAAAATTTTCAAATTAAAGTAAAGTGCACTCTTTGCCTAAGTAAACCACCCCTAAATGGTCTCATAGCACATAAATGACTATTTTTAACTTCCTATAACTCCCCTTTCTCTCAAAATTCTCCATAATAACTATTTCAATTCGAGGCTAAAAATAACAAAAATTTTCACACAAACAAACTTATATTAATTCACAAACCAGTACGAACACCATTAAACACTTAATTCTCACTCCAAATAGTCTTGGATGAGAAAATTTTTTGTAAATACTAATACATAACTATCATTTCACAATTAATACATATAAAAAGTCATAAATACTACAAACGAGACTTAAACACTAAACCACTTGAGAACAACAACTTATAACTCACAAATCCGAACACTAAACTAAATTACATTCTTCAATCGAAGGAACAAATTTCTATCTTTCATTACTCTCTCCAGGAATATAGAGTTGATAAAACAGACAGTGGGGACGAGCTTTGATACTACCTTCTTCAATCCACTTCTACTTTATGAACATCTCCTTATCTGCTTCTTCTAGATAACTTGTGTGGTTAAATTGCATCTTCAATTGCCATCCAATATGCTCTAGATTTGCATGTAACTAAAGTACCTTGGTCTCCAATAAAGCCATAGTATTCTCAATTTTGTTGATCTTCTCTGATATCCCTTCAATACTGACGGCTAAGAAACTGTTATACATCTCTTGTGCACTTTGACTAATGAACCTCTTTCTCATGGTTTCTTCCTTCTTCTTCAAATTTTTCTTCCATGATACTCAAAAGCAATAGGTATTTGATGATAATTGGTATATCCATCTAATAAACTAAAATATCTATGCCCAGCTAGCCTATCCAACATGTGGTCTAAAAAGGGTAAAGGAAAATGATCCTTTATTGTGGTAGAATTTAATTTTCTATAATCTATGTAAATTCGCCATCCAGTGACTTATCTTTTTTATATTAATTTATTATTCTCCTTTGTCACTGTAGCCACACCTCCTTTTTTTTGGAACACAGTGAATTGAACTAACCCAAGCATTATTTAAAATACGATATATTATTCCATCATCTAACAATTTTAAATTCTCTTTCTTAACAAATTCTTTCATCATAGCATTCAATCTCTATTGAGGATCAGCTCTTGGTTCATATTGATCTTCCAATAAAGTTCTATGCATATAAATTGAAGGACTGATTCCTTTAATATCAGCTAATGTCCAACAGAAGTTTTTTTTTTTATCTTCTCAATAATTCTAACAACTGTTGTTCTTGCATATCAGTTAATTCTGAGGATACTATAACAGGTAATGTAGATAAATCTCCTAAAAAATATATGATTCAAATATGTAGGAAGTGTTTTAAATTCTAGTTTAGGTGGTTTCTTAATATATGAAATCAAATTCTTCTTACTTTCTTTAGGGCCTAACATTTCAATTTTTTCTTGAACATAATCCAATTCTTCTTTACTCACATCCATAGATTCATGTTGAATTTTATCCTCATCTTGATATTTCAAATATTACTTTTTAAATTCTTTTTTGAATATCTTCTTCAAATGTTCATGGCTTAAATATTCACTAATATCCATTCTAAATAATTCAATCTTCTGCTCTTTTGCAGGGTATCTCATTGATTTTGTAATATTAAATGTAACCTCTTGATCACTAACTCTCATGGTTAGTTATCGATCCTGTACATCCACTAATGCTCTTCTAGTGGCAATGAATGGTTTTCCTAATATGATAGGAATTTCATTATTTTCCTCCATATCTAATATAATAAAATCTGCAGGAAAATAAATTTATCAACTTTTACCAAAACATCTTCTATAACTCCTTTAGGATAGGTAATTGAACAATCAGCTAACTAAAGAGTTACAATTGTAGGTGAAATATCTCCTAAATCTAACCTTTTAAAATTTGATTAAGGAATAAGATTAATAATAGCTCCTAAATCACATAAAGCTTTTGTAAAAAATCTTTTGCCAATAGCACAAGGAACAGTAAAAGTTCCAGGATCTTTACGTTTTTCAGGATGCTTCTTTAGAATTATAGCGCTACACTCTTCAATATGTGCAACAGTCTCATTATCTACGAACTTCCTTTTTTTAATAAGTATATCCTTCATGAACTTCACATATTTGACATTTATTTCAAGACTTCAACAAATGGAATGTTTATCGTTAATTTCCTCAATATCTCCAAAAATTTTGAAAATCGGTTCTCTCTATTTTTCTGCTTCAATCTTTAATGAAATGGAGGTGGTCGCCATTCTACAGTGATTTTCATTGGTTTAATAAGACATTCTGACTCAAAATGAGAATCTTCACCATATTTTTCATTTTCCACCTCGTCTTTTTTAAGTATAACTTTCACTTCTTTTTTAACTCTTTTTTCCAATTCTTTTCCACTTCTCAGTTGAATAGTCTTAATTTGGTCATTGTTATGATCTTTAGGTTTTACTTCAACATTAGTAGGCAACATTCCTGGATGTTTATTGCTAAGTGTCATAACAATACGTCCCAATTAATTTTCTATGTTTTTAATTGCAGCTCCTTGACTTTGTAACTGACTTCCCATTTATAATATCAATCCTTCCATTGATAACATTTTCTCCTTACTCTACAAATTATTAAAACTTGGAGGGTAATAAGGTTTATAAGTTGAATTTCCTTGAATTTTAGAGTTTCCAATGGGCTCACAATGTTGTTTCCCCATTGCGGATTTGCAGCATTAGAGTTCTTATTACTCCAACTAAAATTTGGATGATTCTTCTAATCAGGATTGTAAAAAATGGCATATGGAATATTAAAACAATTATTTATTGAATTTATGGTCTCATAAAAAAATTGAGAATATATCATTTGTCCTAATAAGATTTCCTCATGCACATGTGGTGTCTAAGAATAATTCATTCCATATTGATCTATCTTCTTTATTATAGCAACTATCTGTGTAGCTAACATAGATATTGCATTAGAATCATGAATACTAGTTTTTTTAGATTTTCACTTTCAATGGCAATTGAAAATTATTAGTAGCCATCTTTTCAATTAAAGAATATGCTTCATTGAATGGTTTTTACATTAATGATCCACCAGCAGCAATGTCAATTATCAATCTAAGAGATCCAACCGATCCATTATGAAAAGTTTAAACTATTAACTAATCAGGAACACATGGCGTAGACACTTCCTAAGGAGATCTTTAAATCTTTTTCAGTCTTCATAAATTGATTCTCCTTCAAAGTAACAAAAAGATGTAATATTATTTCTAAGCTTAGCAGTTTTTAAGGTGGGAAATGTTTAGATAAAAATTTTTGTGATAAGTCTCCCCAAGTTCTGATAGATCTAGGTGCTAACAAGTTTAACCACATCTTAACTTTATCCTTTAGTGAAAAATGAAAAATTCTAAGTCCGACAGCATCATTTGACACTCTATCATATTTAAAAGTAGCACACAATTCTAAGAAACTAGCAAGGTGTAAATTAGGATCTTCAGTTGGTGTTCCCCCAAATTGATTGTTTTCTACCATTTGAATAATAACATGTTTAAGCTCAAATTAATTGGCAGCTACAGTATGGTTTTGTTTACTCAAATGAATTTTATTTCTTGTAGGACTAGCATAATCTCTTAAATTTCTCTGATGATGTTCATTTTCATTTCCAACATTAATCAAATTGCAAGCCATTTTGCCAAAATGATCTATCTCTTTTTGTTGTTTTCAAATTTTTTAATAGTTATTTTTAACTCAGAAACGTAAGGCAATAAATCTTCAGATTTTGTACTACACATAAGAAAACACAATAAGTAATTAAAATATGAAATCACACTAAAATATGAAAATATTCAAAGTAAACTACAAACACATTTTTAAAAAAAAAAAGTTTTAAGATAAAATAATTCAAATTATAAAATAACTTACTATTACTTTCTATTACTTCCCCGACAACGGCGCCGACAACTTGATGTGGGGTGGATTTAATGTGTTAGTTTTGCAAATATTTTTCAATTTTACAAAATACACAAAGGGGAAAAAATATTAAAGATGCAAATTAATCCCAACAAAAATGACTTTTATGAAAATAGTTTTATCTTTTAAAAATCTTTAAATTGTCGAATCCCCTAAAAATAACACACGTATATGTATCTCTCAAGTAATAAACGGTTCCAATGGAGTCCTATATATCAATCCCATAGGGAGGTTGGAAATGCCTATTAGTAAATTCTTAAGATTATAATCTAAACTACAACTTTCAACTACAAAATTGAAGTGCTAAATTTGAATATTAATTAATAGAGTGAATGTTAAATAAGATGGAGTAAAGAGAAAAAGTTAATTAAACTAATTGCTAAAGTTTCAAAAGCAAAATTACAAAAACTAAACAAAATTTTTGTGAAGAAGAGTTCAAATTTAATAAAGAATCCTTCCCCTTTACAACGAGTATATGCATTGTGAAGAAATTAAAATCATTTGAAAATATATATATATATATNCTTAAACCTGCTATTATCCAAATGATTTCAAATAATCAGTTTAGGGGATCACTAACTGAAGATCCAAATTTACATTTTGCCAATTTTCTAGAATTGTGTGTTACATTTAAATACAATGGTCTATCAGATCATGTCATGAAACTTAGGTTATTTCCTTTCTCATTGAGTGATAAAGCTAAAATATTGTTGAATTTATTAGCACATGGATCTATCAAAACTTGGGGAGATTTAGCACAAAAATTACTTTCTAAATATTTTGCACCATCAAAAACTGCGAAGCATAGAAANAAGAAATCTAATCCCCAAACATCAAATATTTTAACTGCTAGCATATAATTGAGGGGCATCTCATTTCTTCTACAAATATTGCCTATTTGACATCTATCACAAGTTTTGATATAAGCATTAACATCTCTAAAAATTGTAGGCCAATAGAATCCAAATTTTGAATTTTGTATGTTGTTTTATCAACACCAACATGTCCCCAAAATCAGAATTATGACATTCTTGGATAATTTCATAAGTTTCTTCTAATGGTACACATCCTCGAATGATCAGATCCTTTCATTGTTTATATAAATATGGGTCATCCCAAAAATAAGTCTTAGCTTCAGAAATAAATTACCTCATTTGTTGGTATGTCATTCCATAGGGTTTAAGATCACTAATAATATAGTTCACAATGTCGGCATACCACGGAACACACCACTCATTTACAGTGAATAATTTTTCATTTGAAAAATGTTCATTAATTACTTTTTCAAAACAGAGTGGTTTTTTAAATTCAAGCCTAGACAAATGATCAGTAATTTGATTTTCCATTCCCTTCCGATCTACTATTTCATAATCAAATTCTTGTAAAAGAAGAATCCATCTTATAAGTCTCGGTTTAGTATCCTTCTTTTTCATTAAGCACTTAATAGCAGAATGAACTGTATGTACTATACAATGAGTTCCAATCAAATATGATCTAAATTTATCAAAGGCATATACTGTAGCAGAATGATCCGTATGCACTATACAATGAGTTCCAATCAAATATGATCTAAATTTATCAAAGGTAGAATGATCTGTATGCACTATACAATGAATTCCAATCAAATATGATCTAAATTTATCAAATGCATATAATATTGCTAATAACTCTTTTTTAGTTGTTGAATAATTAGTTTTTTTTCCATTAAGAGGTTTGCTAGCATAGTAAATAACTTTGAAAATTTTAACATATCTTTATCGTAAAAAACTTTAATAGCATAATCACTTGCATCACACATAAGTTCAAAAGGTATTTTCTAATTTGGTAAAACTATAATTGGTGCAGTGATTAACTTTTCTTTTAATAATTTAAAAGCTTTTAGGCATTCCTCATCAAAATTGAAAATTGCATCTTTCTAGTAAATGGCATAAAGGCTAGCAATGTTAGAAAAGTCTTTAATATATCGCCTGTAGAATCTGGCATGTCCTAAAAAACTACTAATTTCTCTTACATTTATTGGATAAGGTAAATTAGCTATCACTTGAATTTTAGCAGGATCTACTTCCATACCATTTTTTGATATTTGATGACCTAATACAATTCCTCCTGCTACCATAAATTGGCATTTTTCCCAATTAAGGACTAAATTTGTTTCTTCACACTTAAGAACTTTAGATAAATGTTTTAAACATGAGTTAAATGAAGTTCCAAACTCTAAAAAGTCATCCATAAAGACTTCAATCCCTTTTTCAATTAAATCACAAAAAAATTGCCATCATATATCTTTGAAATGTAGTAGAGGCATTACATAAACAAAGGGCATTCTTCTAAAAGCAAAAGTACCGTAAGGACTGTTAAATGTTGTTTTCTCTTGATCCTCAGGAGATATTTGAATTTGATGATAACTGATATATTCATCCAGAAAATAAAAGTATTTATGCCCATCTAGTCTATCTAGCATTTGATTTAGAAAGGGTAGTGGAAAATGATCTTTCCTAGTGGCAAGATTTAATTTTCTTTTTGATCTAGAAAGGGTAATGGAAAATGATCTTTCCTAGTGGCAAGATTTAATTTTCTATAAAATCTAGAAAGGGTAGTGGAAAATGATCTTTCCTAGTGGCAAGATTTAATTTTCTATAATCAAAATCCAGCATTTGATCTAGAATGGGTAATGGAAAATGATCTTTCCTAGTGGCAAGATTTAATTTTCTATAATCAATGCATATTCTCTATAAAGGGTAGTGGAAAATGATCTTTCCTTGTGGCAAGATTTAATTTTCTATAATCAATGCATATTCACCACCCTGAACTGTGTCTAGTAGGTATTAACTCATTATGCTCATTCACAGTTACAGGTACTCCTCCTTTCTTAGGAAATAGGTATCAACTTATTATGCTTATTCACAATTACAGTTACACAGTGAATTGGACTAACCCATGCACTATCTGAAATAGGGTAGATAATTCCAACATCTAACTTAGGAACAAACTGAATTGGACTAACCCATGCACTATCTGAAATAGGGTAAATAATTCCAGCATCTAACCACTTAAATATTCCTTCTTAACAACCACTTTCATAACAGGATTTAATCTCCTTTGTGGATCAGCCCTGGGTTTGTAGTTTTGTTCCTGATTAATTCTATGCATACAAATTGAAGAATTAATTCTTTTAAAATTAGCAATTGTCCATCCGAAGGCTTTCTTAAAATTTTTTAGAATTTTCATCAGCTTTTCTTCTTCTTCCTTTGTTAACTTCGAGCAAATTATAACAGGTAAAGTAGATGAATCTCCTTAAGAAAAGACATATTTTAAATGATCAAAAAGTAATTTCAACTCAAGTTCTGGAGGTTTTTCAATAGATTGACAAAATGATTTATCTTTGTCTATCATGTCCAAAATTTCAAAACTTCCTTGAACATAACTTGAATCTTCCTTGAAAAGGTTTGTACATTGATCTAATTCATCTTCTTACTCGTGTTCTAAATATTTTTCTTCATAAATAGTCTAGAAATGACATTCGCTCAGATATCTTATAACATCCATTCTATAGCATTCATCATCTTTACCTTTTGTAAGGTATTTCAATGTCTTGAAATCTTAGAAGTAACAGTTTGATCATTGACGTGCATTGTTAATTCCCCTTTCTGCACATCTATCATTGCTCTTCCTGTGGCTAGGATGCATTGTTAATTCCCCTTTTTGCACATCTATCATTGCTCTTCCTGTGGCTAGGAAAGGTCTCCATTGACGCACATTGTTAATTCCCCTTTTTGCACATCTATCATTGCTCTTCCTGTGGCTAGGAAAGGTCTTCACTTTATCTTCCTCCATATCTAGCACAATGAAATAAACTGGAAAGTTAAACTGATCCACTTTCAATAGGACATCTTCTATAACTCCTATGGTTAGGAAAGGTCTCCCCAAAATGATAGTTATCTCTTTATCTTCCTCCATATCTAGCATAAGAAAGGTCTCCCCAAAATGATAGGTATCTCTTTATCTTCCTCCATATCTAGCACAATGAAATCAACATGAATGAGACTTTCACTAGGACATCTTTTATAACTCCTCTAGGATAGGTTATTGAATAATATGCTAACTGCAGAGTTACAGTAGTATGGGTTATTTCTCCTAATCCCAATCTTTTAAATATTGATAATGACATAAGGTTAATGCTTGCACCTAAATCACATAAAGCTTTCCCATAAAATCTCTCATATTGCACAAGAAATTGTAAAGATTAAGCTTTTCAGGAAGTTTCTTCTGAATTATAGCACTACACTCCTCACTAAGTGCAACAGTCTCATTATGTTCAAACTTCCTTTTTCTATTGAGAATATCCTTCATAAACTTTACATAGCTTGGCATTTGTTCTAAGGCTTCAGAAAATGGAATATTGATTGTAAACTTCTTAAATATTTTAAAAAATTTTGAAATTGCCTATCTAACTTATGTTGTCGAAGTGGAAGAGAGTTGGAAGGTAGGATTCAAAAGAGATTAAAGGAGAGAGAGAAGAAATTGAAGAATCAAAAGAGGATGCTCCGAAAGATTCTGAAAGACCTATTTATGAAAGGCTAGAAGCTCAGGCTTGAGGACCCTATAGGTTCCTAAGATCTGGCTTATAATGAGCTGTTTTGAATTGGTGTTAAGAAGTTAAGCAATTGAAGAATGAAAAATAGAGATCTGGTTCTTAAGAAGAAGTGGTGTTACAAATGGTAAGCAATTACAAAGTCAAGGAGCTACAATTCGAAATATTGTGAATTAACTTGGGTAAATTGCAAGTTCATTAAGTAATAGATCCCAAGGAACACTTCCTAGTAATACTAAATCAAATCCAAAAGACCCGAATAAAGAGCAAGTTAAAGCCATACGGTGTAATTGTGTATTACTGTACTACTTTACTTGGTTGTTACTCTTCAATTAAAGCATAAGCATCATGAAATGGTTTTGACATCAATGAACCACCAACATCAGCATCGATAATAGATCTAAGAGAACCAATTAATCAATTATAAAAGGTTTGAATTATTAAGTAATCTGGTATAGCATGGTGTGGACACTTTCTTAAGAGTTCTTTAAATCGTTCCCATGCTTCAAGTATAGCATGGTGTGGACACTTTCTTAAGAGTTCTTTAAATCTTTCCCATGCTTCATAAATATTTCAAACTGATTAAAAGATGTAATATCATTTCTAAGCTTCCCAGCTTTTGATGGTGGAAAATATTTAGCAAGAAATTTTTGTGCTAAATCACCCCAAGTTCTGATAGTAGGTGCTAACGAATTCAACCACATCTTAGCTTTATCCCTTAGTGAGAAAGGAAATAACCTAAGTTTTATGGCATCATTTGAAACACCATCGTATTTAAATGTAACACACAATTAAAAATTGGCAAGATGTAAATTTGGATCTTCAGTTGGTGATCCCCCAAACTGATTATTTGAAAAAATTGCAAGATGTAAATTTGGATCTTCAGTTTGTGATCCCCCAAACTGATTATTTGATACCATTTGGATAATAGCAGGTTTAAGCTCAAATCATGGCATCATCTGATACACCATCGTATTTAAATGTAGCGCACAATTCTAGAAAATTGGCAAGTCATCATCTGATACACCATCATATTTAAATGTAGCACACAATTCTAGAAAATTGACAAGATGTTATCATCTGATACACCATCATATTTAAATGTAGCACACAATTCTAGAAAATTGGCAAGATGTAGATCTTTAATTAGTGATCCCCCAAACAGATTATTTGATACATTTTGAATAATAACAGGTTTAAGCTCAAATGAATTAGCTACTACATTAGGTTTTTGAATACTACAATGAAGTTCATCTACAATAGGGTTGGCATAATCTCTTAAAGGTCTAAACTCTTAATGAATTTCAGCATTTTGATTATTTTGGTTTGCCATTTCTGTAATTTTTTTTGGATTTTTCAAGATTTTTAATTTTTTTTGGTTTTTCTGATTTTTCTAATAGTTCTTTCTAATTCAAATACGTAGGGCACTAGTCCTTCAAAACTTGAACTACGCATACACTAACATAAAATAAAATAAAATAAAATAAAACATACAAAATAAGATATAATATTTAAAGTTTAAATAAGACTTTCAAAAAATAAAAATTTACTTAGTTTTCTTCCCCGACAACAGCGCCAAAAACTTGATCCCTAGATACCTAATGCTTATGCACAGTATAACAATAGTTATGATGGCATTTTTCCCTTATGTTTCCTTATTTTGAAATAAAACCAAAAACTTGATCTGAAGAAAAATAAGAATTTAACTTTTTAATTTAAATAAATTTATATTGGGATACTACGCAAGTATATGTATCGTTATCAAGTAATATAGGACTTTTGAATTAAGACCTGAATATCAAATCCACAGAGAAGATTATGTAATATGCACTTTTTAGAAAGTTTTTCTATTTTTAAAAAGATAATTACTTAAACTAAAAAATATTTTTGTAGAAATATAAAATTTAAATATTTTTTATATTTTTTTAATATTTTAACAAAACAGTAAAAAGATAACTAAAGTTTTTGTAGAAGAAAAGTATTTAATATGAAAATATCTTTCTTCTTATCATGAATCAGTAATAAGTATAGAAATTTTGTTGTGGAAGTATGCAAATTATGTTGTATAAAATAAGAGAAATAATATTCTTTACCCTTACTAAAGATGCTATAAAGAACATTAGCTAATTTAAAGTTTGAATAGTTTTGAAGATCGGCTAGGCAGGGAAGATACTAGCTCTCACTCTAGAGTTCCCTCGATTCCCTCCACCTGGGGGCTAACATTCTCGTATCAGAACCTAAAACAATAAATCAAGTTGGGGGCTTTAATCTGCCACTTTAAAGTCCTCTAACTCTACACCCATCAATGAATATTTCCCTATTTATTTGCACTTAACATAAGAATTACATTTTCATTCATACAACCTCATGTGATTCTTTCCAATTATTGACTGAGACAATACATACATTCTCATTCATACAGCCTCATGTGATTCCTTCCAATTGTTGACTGAGACAATATCAGTTCGGTTCTTACATGTTCTCACAACAAATTTTAACATCTGGATTGGCCAAATCAAGAAGTAAATGTCTGGTTCTTACATGTTCTCACAACAAATTTTAACATCTGGATAGACCAAATCAAGAAGTAAATGGTCGGCTCAGTTCTTACATGTTCTCACAACAAATTTTAACATCTGGATTGGTCAAATCAAGAAGTAAATGATCTGATTCTTACATGTTCTCACAACAAATTTTAACATATGGATTGGCCAAATCAAGAAGTAAATGAAACATGGATTTAAATTATCACAACTTCTTCTAACATTAAAGATCAATACTCTCCATAACTTTCATCCAACACTTTTAATCATGTTCTCACAACAAATTTTAACATCTGGATTGGCCAAATCAAGAAGTAAATGAAGTGCATTGATTTAAATCATCACAACTTCTTCGAACATTAAAGATCAATACTCTCCACAACTTCCATCCAAAACTAAAATCAATATAACTACTTCTAATATTAAAGATCAATACTCTCCACAACTTATATCCAAAACTTAATTACTTATCATTTTAAGAAGAAAGACAAAGAAAATGACTGAGAATCCATGGAGGAAAAAAAACCACACTTTAGTTTAAAAGAAGAAATCATTGTCAAGCCAACAATAAGTTTCAATTAAAACCAAAAGTAGTCTAAAATAAAACAATAAAAACTTATCTCAAGTCCTCCACCAAACTCTTAAAGTTCCTTTGAATCTCTTCTCATTTACAATCACTCAAAACAAAATAACAAAAAGGATAAATTAAATAAAAAGTGGTTCTTAAACATCTCTCCGAACTAACTCCCCAGAAAAGAACTTTCAAAACTTGTCAATATTATCAGGACTCTTTTCTAAGTCCTCTCTTCTTTCTTTTATAGTTTTCCAAGAGGTGCCTTGGGAATGTCTTGATTCGATGTATTTGCCCAAGAGATGCATCCTTTCATGATAATTTATGTCCATGGTGGTGTTGATTTGATGTATTTGCCCAAGAGATGCATCCTTTTATGATAATTTTCGTCCATGGTAGTTACAACCACCTATTCAGCCAATGGGTGCCTCAAAAACCTCTTCGAAATTAGTGAAAACTGATTTTACTCCGCTAGCAACTGCCACTAGCACTTAAGCGCGGGATCTTGGCACTTAGGTGAGGCCTTCTCTATTTAACTGCCGCTTATGTGCCGGATCTGGCGCTTAGGTGCCAAAACTCTTTTGCACAAATTTTCACCTTTTTTGCTCCAAATTTGATCCTTTTTCACTCCTTTAAGCATTTTTTTCCATTTTTACTTGTATCTGCAAAAAAACATAAAAATACCTTTCATTAAAGCGCAATATCTCAAAAATAAGTATAAAAATATGTCTAAAAATACTATATATTTTCGGTATATCAGCATCCACGAAGATGCTGCCTATTATGCTCCTTTAAAGAAGACTGTCTTTTCTTGAGAAGTTGTATCAAATAAGATGGAAGATTCAAAGGGATTACAAGAGAAAAATTATTTAACTTCGCTTCAACAATCTACCACCACTTGTTTGCAACAAGTTAGAGGAAGTTTTTTTAGCCCACACACCCGAGATCGAGGCCGAAGATGTGGCGAGGAAGAACCAACATGATTGTTAAAGGGACAAGGTTGAGCATCAACATCGACATGGAAGAGAGTTCTAATGAAGATAAGTCTGTTGAAGAGATGATGATGATAAAACAGAAGAAACCACAGTTCTAGATCTCATTGGAAGATATGGAGAAAAGTGAATATGAGTCAATGTATGATCGGATCAACCATGTGCATGCCATGAACCTTACTCTGATTTGCCCTAAAAAATTCAAGAGTTTAGAGGTCAAGGAAGTCTAGGGTGTTAGTTTGAAACTGATCAAGTTTTATCACGCTTCTCCTCTTACTTATTCTGAAATTCATGTAAATTTGGAAGAGGTTGATTCTAATGAATTAGTCAAATTACCATTTGGTTACTTTTCTCCTTGTGTGCAAAAATTAATTCAACAAGAATATGTGTCGAAGTAAATGCTGAAGGATAAACTACAACTCTTTGAGAAATTGTGGAATGTTAAAGGTCAAAATCTCAACTCAAAAGTGGGTCTCAATTTTGGTACGATAGGACCAGTCGATGATTCAAAATTTTGCATGAGGATTGCCTTGATGTGGACGATGATTTTGAGGATCCTCCGATTGATGATGCTCTGCCAGAGTTTGAGGAAGAATTTAATTCAATAGTCAATTAATTGAAGGAAGTTAACCTCAAGACAGAGGAGTAGCCCCGACCAACCTTCATAAGTTGTCTACTCAACGAATAGAAGTCTACAGATTCAATCAAGTTGCTATCAAAATTTAATGATTGCTTCGCTTGGAGCTACGATGAAATGTCGGGATTATCCTCAAAAGTTGCAGTTCACAGGCTTAGAGTGGATGAGAGTATGACTCTAGTAAAACAATCTCTGAGAAGAACACCCATTGAAATAGAACAAGTCCTCACCGAAGTGAAAAAAATAATAGTCACTAACCTTATGTGAGAAGAGAAATACCCCACATGGTTAGCCAGTATTGTGAAAGTTAAGAAAAAGAATGGAAAAATTCGATTATGTGTTAACTTCAGGGATTTAAATAAAGCACGTCCAAAGGGTGAGTTCCTGCTAACGATACCAAAGTAAATGGTGGACATCATGTTGACACACGAGATCTTCTATTTCATGGATGGATCATCAGAATGCATTCAGATCAAGATGGCTCCAGAAGCATAGCACTTACGACCTTCAAAACGCTAATCAAAATCTTTTGCTACACAATGATGACATTTGGATTGAAGAATGCTGAAGCAACCTACCAACGAGCTATGACGAAGATCTTTGATGACCTCATCCATAATCATATGGTGTGTTATGTGGACAACTAGGTCATCAAAAGCAAACAATGAATAGAATACGTGTATGATTTGAAGATCATGTTTGAATGATTATGACAATATAACTTTAAGATGAATCCCTTAAAATGTGCCTTTGATGTTACCTCTGGGAAATTTCTAGGATTCGTTGTCCGTCATCGGGGAATCAAGATCAACCCAGATAAGATTAAAGCCATCGTAGAGACGCCGCCTCCCAAAACCTTGAAACAGTTACGTTCCTTTCAACGTAAATTATCAGACCTGAGACGCTTTATATCTAACCTTTCAGGTAGGCATCAGCCCTTTTCGACATTAATTAAAAAGGACGCCAAATTTGTTTGGGAAAAGAAATGCTAATGGACCTTTGAGGATGTTAAACAGTACTGTTGACCTCACTTTTGGTTGAGGTCTAGAAACTTCTTTAGTATCCTAGGTCTAGCCATAGAACTTTCCTATTGACTAGTCTTAGAAAACTAGAAAAGGTACCCCCATCATTAGAAATTCAAAACTCTCCTATTTACTTAACTTGGAGTTCCACATATTGATCTTAACCTCTAGCATTTAGTAGATAAGATCATTATAAGAGAATTC
>JXCR01133577.1:17781-33457 GCA_002079205.1 Phalaenopsis hybrid cultivar
ATATATATATATATATATCTCAATATGCAAGATATATTTTCAAGCACAAAACCAAAAAATATATTAACTTAAGAATATTAAAATACTGCAATAGAAAGAGAAATTGACAAAAACTGATAAAAAAAATGAAAATTAGAAAAAGAATCGTTAAACTAATAAATTGCCTTAAATGTATATTGTTCAATGAAAGAGTGTTCAATTGCTAGAAACTCTTGAGGCCTTTTATGCTTTGATTGGAAATAAAACATGTTTGGCCCGTTCAAAAAAAATAATATAAAAAAAACTTAATAAATTTTAGATATTATGATTATTTTTAAAAAAAGTTGATTTCTTTAAAAAAACATGTGAAAAGTACATTATACAAACATATTTTCAAAAAAAAAGTAAGAAACAAAATTGAAAAAAAAAAAAAAAATTCAAACAGGTCCTTCAGTAATAAAAACAAGACTTGCAAAATGATGTGTTCCCATGGTGTTAACCGACATGATATGGCAACCCGCTTGGTGGTAAAATAAAGTGCAATGGTTAGGTAAGATAAGTTTGTTTCTTGCTCGTACATCTTTTAATGAATAAAGGATACAAAAAATAACTTCAAATTCTAAACAACCAAATTAAACGATTTAATATCATCCAATTCAGAGGAAAAAAAATAGCAGAAAAGGTATTCTTGGAGACCCTCACCAGCTAAAACATATAGGAAGAGAGTAATAAAGTTCTCAGTGCACCGCGTCCTAAATAAAAGTATTTTGAGAGACATAATGTACCCAAATATATGTACATCAATAACGAGGTTCTTTTCACAAATTTGAACACGCAATGGTGACAACTGTAACATCAAAGTTCTCTCCCTCTTATTGAAAATTAGTAAGAAAAAACTTATAAAAAGAATAGAGTATGCAAATCAATTGCACGCAACATCAACACCAAGTTACCTATGAAATACATAAGCAACAATAAATTAACAAAATATGTAAGTAATTAACTATGTTGTCAAGAGCAGTGCAGTATAAAACTATGCTATTGAAGAAAAGCGAATTGGTTTAAGAAAATCATTGGTTGATTCAATTCCTTCCAACATTCAGTTTTTTAAATCTAAATTTCATGAAAAAGTTAAAAAGCATATAATTCATGGAGAAATTTTAGAAAGATGAATATTTACAAGCAATAATTTCGTCCCTCATAAGATATAATGGCTAAGAGCTAATTAGACAGATAAATTTAAAATGTTAAATACAGACCAGTCCGCAGCAAATCCATGCCCTTTCCCTAGGATTATCTCTGGGGCTAACGAATCTGCAATCCCACATATGGTGAAGGTTCTTTCTCCGCCTAACTTCTTCGAAAATCTAAAGTCTACCAACTACAACATAAGAAGATAAACAAAGTTATAAACACCAAATCATGATTTGTATGAATCGCCCTGATAGTGTGCAACAATATTTGTAGTGATTACCTGCAGGTGTCCTTTTTGGTCAAGCATCACATCATCTCGTGAAATTCCTCTTTGAAGAACTGAATTCTGCGGTCACTAATAAAACATCAGTTACTTTTTCTTTTTCTTTTTTGTAAACAAGGGGATGTGCATGGTGCACAAGATTCCCACCACTATAGATGGCAAATGTGAGGTAGGCGCTCCGGGAAGACAATATAAGGAGACACCTTCCAGAAGAGCGTCATTAATAACGCAATCTTGCCAGACTACATTTTCATCAGGTGGCAAGATGAGAGTGCCTTGCCTAAATTGAACGATTAGTGTAATTATTTCGAATGTTAATACATATATATATATATGGTAATGGTTTGACATGTGATGCAGAACAAGCACTAACAGTACTAGAAATGAGGATGTCCGCTTGAAAATAAGTGACAAATGGTAGGTAGAAGAAATTGAAGTCAGGAAAAAATAAATCTTCTCAAGAGAGAGAGAAAAGCATAGAGGGAAAAAAAAAAAAGAGAGAGATTATGATGGCAATGATAAAATATAAAGTAGGGGATACAGATTATGCCGGATTATGAGTACTATAAATTTAAGTAGCATACTGCACTTGTTCAAGATAATTTATTTACAAGTACAATTGAACCTATAACCTCATATCTTCCTTGCTCACTTTAATGCGATGATTATCATTCCATCCCCAGCAAATTATTTCTCATGCTTAAAATTAGCTTTCGTAATAGATTTACTTTTTCTTTAGTCTTGTTTTGCTTATGCAAGTAATTAAGAGTGTCTATTAACATCAGATGAATTGAAGATCGATATCACCTAAAGAGCCCCTTTTGGTATTTACAACACTACGAGTATGTAAAGCATGCATATATATATCTTTATACTTGTATTTTCATAAAGGCTACTTAAAAATTTTGACATCTTAACATCTAGTAAAATATGATAAAACTGTTGTTACAAGCCTACCGTCTATTAAGGAAAGTTACACTACAAGAAAGTCGGTTACTTTGCATGTGCATCTTATTTTTTAATCAGGTAGGACTATGAGTTTAATTTCTCAAAACGAAAAGGCAACTAACCTTATGTAGCTCCTCCAAAGCAATAACAAGAGAAGCAGCACAGAATCGTGCAGAAGTTTCATCCAATGGTGTGGTGAGAACAGATGACAAAGTACACACAAGGAAGCAATCGAGCAAAATTCCAACATGTGACTGATCAGCACAGGTACTTAGTACAGTTGGCATAGAAGCTGAGGCATTTAGACTCATTAATATTTTCTTTTCCTTCATCACCTGTTCTTCCTTTCCAAGATCTTTAATTTTTATCTTAGAAAACCTCTTCAAGGTTCGAACAGTATCTGCATTTCAGTCAAATACAAGATAAATCACATGCAATTGTGAAAATGTTTATAACCAGTCACTCCAAAGAACCTACCAGTGCCTTTCAAAAGGACAAGTCCTGTCTCACAGCAATCAGTTGCGTTAATGTTCATTTTCCACTCCTAAATAGGATTGAATCGATTGATACTCAGCAGTAAAAAGTCCTCCAAATAACCATATTTTGCATTAATTTGGTTTCAATTTAAAAAAGAACTAGAGCTATAAACCCCATACCAGATCAGAGGCCTTAATTCTCTTGCATGTTGAAACATCATTTTTTACTATGCTTTCCTTTGAAGAACCTAAAGAATATTTCATCCTGCACAACATATTATAACTCAGCTCAGCCTACTAAGAGCAAAGACCAAGAAACATTTTAGAACAGGTTTATAAGAACAACCACCATACTTTCGATCTTCATAATGAAATTTTGGAACTAAACCAACAGCTGAATCAAATTTCTCCTTTGTAATAATCAAGCATACCGCATCACCAATAGAACTCACTGACAAAGAGCCAACAGATTCCCCAAAAAGCGTCCATTCTCCAAAGTGACTTCCCTCTGTCAGCTCCACTACATGTTCATTATTGTCTTGAATTGCAGTTCTCTGATCCAAATCAGTGGAAAAAAGAGGGGAAGCAACAGGACTTGAGGTGTCTACAATATATGATAGTCTAACAACACCTTTCTGAATGATGTATAGACCAGTCAAAGGCTTACCCTGAAATAAAAATAAGATAGTACAATCAGTTTTGAGGATAAACCTATGGACCTACTACGACGTACAACATATATTTCAAGCCATAGCTAAATTAACAATCATTCATGCAAAGACATAGAAAAACCTTTTAAAACTCCATAAAAGTAGCCTAATGTTGAGGATTGGAGATTTTCTAGAATTTGGAACTTTGGTTAACTTTGTATTTTCTTTGGCACATGATTGTGGGTAATTTGAAACTAAAAGGTTTAAGGAAATTAAAATTTTCAAATATTCCTTGTCTTAAAGAGTGTTATGAGTCAAAACACTAGAATCTACACTACCTTTTCAATTATTTTTTGCCCATCGGAGAAAGAAACATCCACAAGCGACTCAGCAATATGACTCAGTTGTAAGATTGTCAGCCTTGAAAAAGGCTCTATTGATCTGAGCAACTTCAACAATGCTAGGTTGGAAAACTCATATGTAAAAATTCCTCGAAAATCCTCCCTTTTTAATGCCCAGAGTGTTCCAGTAGTTACAGCTCGAACAGATGACTGCAGCGGCTTGTTGTACCTGGTTTAAACATTGTGAGAAAAAGTGACTTCTTTAGAACTTAGCAGAATAGGGAAACAAAAAAGACATTATGAATGAATTCAACTAAAATTATGAATTTGTAAACTCCCTTGTGTATACTTCAAACTTCTCTCCTAAAATCCTCCTTCCCGTCAATACTGAAAATTCCGCTCCATGAGAACAAAATAAAATGGGCTATATCAAAGTAAAACTAAATTGTCGAGTAGAGGATTTGCGTAATAGAGGATTTTTTATAGCATCCATTTTATCAACCACTTGTCATATCAATTGAACGATGCCCTGTAGCTCAGCTGCTATGATTTTCTCATTCGTTTTATTTTGAGTGTCATTTTTGCCTAAAACATTTTTAGATCTTACTTCTTACTTTGCATTTGGCCTAACAGACTGACCCTCAGTATTTTCTGATTCTCTTTCACACATATTTATCTGTATTGGCAATAATTACTATTTCAAAGCAATTTATCATATAATAAATATATCGTGCATGCATGATATTTTAAGTCGTACGGGTTATCCACCCAAGATTTATCAAACTATAGCTTTGCATAAATCAATTGATATTTAATCACATTCTTACTTCTTCTAAATCCAGCACGCTTCCATCATTTTCTTTATTCAATAATCATGCTCTGATATCACTTTCTATCACACACCAACTGAATCTCCTTTTAAGGGTCGGCTGAGGTGCAACACAGACGGACAATTCAATCTGACTAAATTCTCACCAACACTCATCCTGACTTGCGGAATCAGAACTAGTTGAGTGATAAACTAGTCTAACTAAATTATCATTATTATACGTAATGCATTGCATTTCATAATTCATTCATATACACACTAGAAAGAGTGAAAAATCATATCATCAAAACATATAACTACATAAAGTTGTCAAAATCCAATATAAATAAAAATACATACCCAAAAATTATGTACAAGCTCCCAAAATTATAAGTGAGAAAGCTGTACATGTCACACCTGACTACTCACACTCCTGAGCTTCTTACCCCTTCCTGAAAAATAATAACGTAGAGTGAGCAACAATGAGCTCAGCAAAATAATCAAAGCTAAAATAAAATTTTATACATGAAAAGGAAATAACGTGCTTGCTCAAATGAAATTGTGCATATCTACACACAAGTCACAATATGCTAGAATCATATAATACATGACAAAAAAACAGGTAGTTTAGAAATTAAGACATGTGTAAAACATATATATCAGTATATTCATATATAATCATAAGCATATTCATAATAATATAATCATCACAGTGTCATCATAGCAATATCATCACATGATAGCAACGTCACTTGTAAATATATAGGTTTCAACTATTTTCATATTCTCTTATATAATGAGTCATTATTCTGCCCCAAAGATTACATAAAAACTATCAAATAAAGGTTGTCCCCCAACATAATATCAGTCATCAATAGCACCATTGGTACCAACAATTCCCTACATTCTGTCACCGCTTGATCAAAATGGTTCCAGAAATTCATAGTCGGGTGAACACCGGGAGTCGATAATACCACATCCCTGCATAGAGTACTTGTAAGAACTTATATAAAATTCTAGACATAATATTTCTTGTGACATTTCTTAAAGCATAATATCTGTAGCATATGCTCATAGACATTTCATATATCGCATGTATGAATCATAGCAAATGAATACCTGCGGGCATTTATTTCATAAGCATAGTCATATATATCATAGCATAGTAACATCTCATATATCGCAAGAGAAATCAATTGGCATTCATACATTTCAAGTAGATATTCATCTACAATATACAAGAAGTCTAAATACAATAGTGTCGAATACATAATCACATAAAGATATTTTTCTTAAATTAGCACATGATTATTTTATCTGACTTGACAGAGAAGCCCTACGACGAGTTTCTATGCTCGTCTCAAGCTCGCCGCCTCATGTAAACAATCCGGAATTCTTAGGCAACTTAAGGTTTCATGAAAACTGGTTCATAACATGCATTAACCCAAAACATGTCTTAAATGCCAACGCACCTCATACGGGCTTTTCTCGAAAAAACCCAACCTTTTTTCAATCCACCTAAACTTCTCACCTATTTTTCTTAGCACCTCAATCCTCTCTTCCCCTTCACTGATTTCATAACCAACCCCTTATAAAAGCTTGCAAACCAAGTTCGACGCTTTCGACACAAAATCGCCTCCCTCTATGGACGCCAAAGATGAAACAATTGCATGAATTAAGAAATACGTCAAAATGAAAACATGAGGATGGCAAAAAAAAATCTAGAATAGTGAGCGAGAAGGATTCATGCTCATTGAAATCGCCCCGGAAGTCATTACCACGAGTTGCAGTTCCCAGNAAATTGCATGAATTAAGAAATAAGTCAAAATGAAATAATGAGGATGGCAAAAAAAAATCTAAAATAGTGAGCGAGAAGGATTCATGCTCATTGAAATCGCCCCGGAAGTCATTACCACGAGTTGCAGTTCCCAGGCGCCCGCTCGTACCTCCCCCCTCCTTCCACGGAATTCCTCGCTTGAAAGCAGATTACGGGAGAGGGGAGTCTGCACTTTATCTCGCCCTCCTCTCTTCTCAGCCCCTCGATTAAATCGAGCCCTTGCATGAACGTATAAGTGCGCAAAGGTCACTTGGATATAGTGCAGAGACAGAAGATTAGGGAAACAAGAGGATTAACTAAGGTTTAATTAGATTAATTAAACTTCCAAATTTTATATCTTCGAATCTATTAACAATTCACACTTAGTGTTATATATCGAATTAATCGGTTTGATTAGTAGAAATTTAGAAAATTTCTTCGAGCAAATTCTAAGGGGGCCTAATTTGGGTACTTTAAAATTTGCCAAAAATCCTTACTTGTTCTCAAATTTTGGGCGTTATAGAGGATAATGATGCGTAAGCTCTGTTTTATCAAGGACCTCGTGATTCTGTATCCGCGAGATTCCGCAATCAGTAGGTTTCACGGGATCGTCAAAAGCCCGCAATCGCATGAATTGGAACAACCTCTGACTTGGAATATTTTTTCTTTTTGATTTCTTCCCTATTTCTCTATTTTTAATTAGTCTAATTTCTCTGTGAGATCTATCTATATTTCATTATTCCCTATTTTTTTAGGCTAATAGCTTTGTTTATGAGATGTTTTCTCCTAGTTTTCTCTATTGGAGTGCTGCATTTTTTAATTTCATTTAGTGGTGTGTTTGTAACCTAATCGAATCGAAGTAGTGATCACTCCCGGACATTCAAATGCTTCATTCATTATCAAATTTGTTGCATGCTTCTATATGATAACAAAAAGGAATAGTTTTTCGCTTCTGATTCGCAATCATCCCACCGCTCACGCCGAATTTCAACTGAAAACCATCCTCTCGATTTCCTTAACTATCCAACAATTTATCTTACCCCTTTCTTCTACTCTTTCACACCTCTTAAGAACCATAAAATGGTTTCATAAAATTTGATTGCTTTTTCATGAATCACTTTATCATAAAAGAACTTGATCATTATATCCTTACAACCTCCTTATCAAGTTCCAATTAACTATTTCAATTTTACCATTCGTCTATGGTGGAATGTAAACCTCTTTTTTCATTTTTATGTCCATCATACTTCACAATGCTCCCTAAAACTAACCAAAGGAATTGGTTGTCTCTAATTCGATTAAAAATAATGTAGGTACGCTAAAGTATTTCCACAAGAGTTAAGAGAATAGCATTGTTGCTTCTCCTAATTAAGCATTCTTGTCAGGAATAAAGCTCGCACTTTCTAAAAAATCAATAATGATTAAAACATAATTAAATTATTTCTTAATCTCAAAAATCCCTAAAAAATTTTAAGAATACTTTACAGAGGTCACCAATTTTTTAATTGATAGCATTGAAGAAGCATTCTATTAGAATAAACCCTTTATCACTTAATCTCCATGTCCATCTTTATGCCATCAAAAACACCTCTTTGAGTTTTGTATCATCTTCTCTGCTCTAAAATCTACTACTATATATTTATAATTTATGGGATCGCTTGAATCAAGCGATCTAATNTTATGCCATCAGAAACATCTCTTTGAGTTTTGTAGCATCTTCTCTGCTCTAAAATCTACTACTATATATTTATAATTTATGGGATCGCTTGAATCAAGCGATCTAATTAGTCCTATATGATATGCATGATAGATGATGTTTATGGCAGAAGAATCATCTTTTGTCACGGCTCGACCCGGGACTTGAAATCAATCAAAGTAGAAACATATGGTCGGACGGTGATAATCATAATTTTCTATTTTCATTTTCTATAACTAACATTTAATCATTCTGAAATAAATGAAAGAGTCACTACAAAATTAATATTAAATTCAACAAATAATAAATTTACATTGACTCAGATTGCTCACGTCTACTATAGATATTCATTTCTCAATTACCATCTTTTAACCTGAAAGGTTAATTTTAAATAAAATGAGCTACAATAACCAAAAAATACTCATACTTCTAAATTATAATAACGCAATGAATAAGAAAATAATATGCTTAAAGGCATTTCACAATTAATATTTATTAATATAATCAATCAAGATANTGGGACTTGAAATCAACCAAAGTAGAAACATACGGTCGGACGGTGATAATCATAATTTTCTATTTTCATTTTCTATAACAAACAATTAATCATTCTGAAACAAATGAAAGAGTCACTACAAAATTAATATTAAATTCAACAAATAATAAATTTACATTGACTCAGATTGTTCATGTCTACTATAGATATTCATTTCTCAATTACCATCTTTTAACCAGAAAGGTTAATTTTAAATAAAATGAGCTACAATAACCAAAAAATACTCATACTTCTAAACTATAATAATGCAATGAATAAGAAAATAATATGCTTAAAGGCATTTCACAATTAATATTTATTAATATAATCAATCAAGATTTTTCAAAATATTTATTATTTCATACTATATCATTTCAATATTGATATCATTTTATATACAACCATCACAGAAGTATCGTCTAAAGTTATACCATTTGAGGTATTTCAATATCAATATCTTTTTTTTATTTACGTGCACAAGTACCTTATCATTCCTATGCTAGTACTATAAAAGGATGAATTTAATTATAATCAAGCATGCACATACAATCAGTCTATACATTTCATCTAATTCATACATTTTTTTCATTTAATTCTAACTTTAAATAATACATAACATTAGTAGATTTAAAAAAAATATTCATCGCAATGATATGACAAACATCTAAAAGAGCATATAAATCATAGTACAATGGTGCAAGCAGGTTTCAACAAAAATCAATGAATTCAGTTTAAAAGAAACAAAAACTACTATAGCTTAAAACTAAGAGTACTCACCTTAATTTTCATTGATTTACTCTTTGGTTTGCCTTAGCCTCGACTCCTCTAATTTGCTAGCTATAATAAACATATGTATTCCCTTTAATAAAATTTTATTATATTAATTCATTATGGAAATCTAATCTTTACTTGCTTATTTATTTTAGTTTATTTTATTATTGATATTACATTATTTAGGCAATAAATTTTATCATTTTCTTCTTTATGTAAATCCTAATTAATTTTATTTTTTTTTATTCACTATACATAAAAAAATTACTTAAAACTTACCTTAGCACAGCTACCATTTAATATATTTTCAATTAAAAATTTTGAAAAAAATAAACTACACAAAACTTGGTTCGGATCTTCTCCCGCATGCAAAATGTTGCCTCAGCTCAGAAAAATAGTTTAACCTCACCCTTGTTTGCTTCGTCCAACTCCTCTCGTTCACTTTGCACAAAAAAAACTTCGATCATGCTCGCAAGTCCTTCCTTCACACTGTCTCTCACCTCTTCGTCCTCCTTCACGCTGAAGGCGCACGCAGAGCATTCCTCATTGCTCTTCTTCTTCACATAGAATCTGAATGTGTCTCCCTCAAACAAGGCCGTACATGACGTCATTCCTTCCACGCCTCAAACATGTTTGTCCTGCTTGATGCTCCTCTTCCTTCTCACCGAACAAAATCAAGCCTCTCGTACATTAGAAAGTAAAACAACTAAAAAAGAGAGAAGATAGATAACATGGGTTTAGCAACCTAGAAATGTAATTCACCAAATTAACGAAATAGATAAAAAACTCTAGTTTATAACTTGAAGGAGTCACAATACACATCAAATAAATAAGAAATGATTAAGACAATCCAGACTATTTGTGGCGTTCAATTTTCTTTTACAATATTTAAAATGTCAAATTTAATTCCTTAACTTTTCAAACATAATTCAAAAGACNATTGTGGGGTTCAATTTTCTTTTACAATATTTAAAATGTCAAATTTATTTGCTTAACTTTTCAAACATAATTCAAAAGACTTTCACATAGGATCATTGTTTCATTTGACAAAAATTTCATGCAAAGGTCATAAATAGAGAGTGAAATAAGGGGTTTTAAAAAATAAAGTTTTGACACCTTGATTTATGTTGAATACCCTCATTCATGAACTTTGTGTAAAATTTCCTTTAAATTAANCTTCATTTGACAAAAATTTCATGCAAAGGTCATAAATAAAGAGTGAAATAAGGGTTTTTAAAAAATAATGTTTTGACACCTTGATTTATGTTGAATACCCTCATTCATGAACTTTGTGTAAAATTTCCTTTAAATTAAACAATGATTTCAATTGTAGAGATTTTTTAATCGAAAGGAGTCGATGAATTAATTGGGATATTTGAAATAGACTGATACTAAGTGTTCCCTACAAATAAGCCAAGGACCGTTTTGAACATTTTCTGTCAAATAAACAATTTGAAAAAATTCCAAATGAAAGTCAAAATATAAGTTGTCAAATAAGTGGAAGTCCATGCATGATAATCATTCGCCTAATTCGACCTAACAAAATTCCTAAAATAAAAAAATAGGTTTTGACCAAATCGAAATGCACCCTAACATGGACATTCTCCTCTTAACTTAGAATTAGCCGTTGAGATCACTACTAAAACTTCTCTTAAATATGAAGCTAGTTATGCTCCCATCCCCATACNACATGGACATTCTCCTCTTAACATAGAATTAGCCGTTGAGATCACTACTAAAACTTCTCTTAAATATGAAGCTAGTTATGCTCCCATCCCCATACAATCAAATATGTTCCATGCATCCAAACGAAGGTATGATTTTGACTCAACTTACCAGGATAAAACTTGGATTTGAAACTGGAAGTTGAACTTGAGCCTGTTAAGCCTAACTCAATATAAAAGCGTTCTTGAAAAAATTGCATAAGGCTAGGCACCCAAACGACAGAGATCATGAATCATCAGGTAATTTGCAACTAATCATGCAGCAATATCGATCCAAAATAGAAAGTTAAAACTAGCATATGCGTTACTAAAGAAACAACGAGTCATATTCGGATGTATATTGTTGAAAGATCTCGTAAATAATTATGATTATATTCCATAATTGTTATACTCTATATTTAAAGGTTTATGAATTGTATGAGTGATCTTAGGAATCACTATTTATTTTCTTCTATATTAGGGTAGTTAGTTGAATAGTATATTTCTCCTTAATTAGGGAGATTAGTTGTCTTTTTTGTCCCTAGTTAAAACTCTTTAAATAGTTGTACATCAATATAGAAAAATGATTCAGCCCTCTTATATTTTTTTCACTGTTTTTCATGGTATCAGAGCCTACTGCTCGATCATCGGGATCATGATCGGCGTCGTTGGTGCAGAGACCCTGGAACTCTGCTTTTCCTTTCTTCTGCTTAGTCGTCGCGAAGCAACTGCGAACAGAGCTCGTTGGGAAGGCAACGAGAGGATCACGTCTCGCTGGCAAGGATCGCCGCAGAGAACCCTCGCGACACAATTGATAGGAAGGGAAACCGCACGGTTCCAGAAATTGCGCGCGTGGTTAACAAAGCGATTCCGCATCTCGAATTCCTTTCGACGGCGAAGGCCGTAATCTTTTGCTTCGGCGGGCGAATCTCAGGTTCCTGATGCACGCTCATAGACAGCACGTGCTAGAGCAATTTCACCATTCTTCATCTCTAAAATATCTGAAATCACGTCTAGGACAAGCCAGCCTCTTCAGTCATCTCAATCCGAACCTCAGAGAAATATATCTGAAAACCATCCCATTCAGATCACTACAATCCGACTAAATGGTGATAATTTTCTTCGATGGTCACAATTTGTTCGCATGTATCTCCGAGGAAGAGAAAAGATTGTCTATATCACAAGTCATACTAAGCAACCTGACGTGAATGACATAACTTATGTCATTGGGATGCGGAAAACTCAATGTTAATGACATGGTTGGTCAATTTCATGACTGAAGAGATAAGCGCAAATTACTTGTGTTACTCTACAACCAAGAAATTATGGGACAATGTTTCAGAAATGTACTCTGATCTTATAAATCAATCCCAAGTTTACGAGTTGACCCTACGACTTGGGGAAATTTGCCAAGGAGAGAATTCTGTGACAAAGTATTTCTACTCTCTTAAGTGGATTTGGCAGGACCTCGACTTATTCAACGATCATGAGTGGAAATCAAAAGATGACTGCAACCAATACAAGAAAATAGTGGATACTGGCTGAATCTTCAAATTTCTTGCAGGTCTAAACATTGAATATGATGAGATCCGTGGCCGAATAATTGGAAGAAATCTCCTGCCTCCAATTGGTGAAGATTTTGCGGAGGTAAGGAGAGAAGAGAGTCAGAGACATGTGATGTTAGGGAAAAAGACTGCAGGTTCAACCGTGTCCGTGGAAGGATCAGCGCTGGCTATTCCTGAAACTCAATTAAGCAGGAAAACTTCTAACAACCAGCGTGTATAAGACAAAAATAACCTGCAATGTGACTACTAGGGAAAGTCATGTCATACTCGCGACAAATGTTGGAAGTTGCATGGTAAATCACCTAATGTTAAGGGAAAAAAATCTGGTGAACATGGCACATCTACAGCAAATGAGGCTGAGTCATCTTCACTTAGTAAAGAGCAATTAAGTCATCTTCTTAAACTGTTGAAATCTTACTCATCATCTAATGCTCTTATCGGTTCAATAGCACAAACAGGTAGTAATCCTTTGGCTTTATCTGTTCTAGGAAGTATCACTCCTTGGATCATAGATTCAAGAGCCTCTGATCATATGACAAGCTGTTCTCAATTATTTGATTCGTATTATCCATGTTCCGGTTCCGAAAAAATCAGAATAGTTGATGGCAGTTTTTCACCTATTGCAGGAAAAAGAAATATTAAAACGGAAAAAATCTCTTTGAAATCAGTCTTACATGTTCCAATACTTACATGTAATCTTTTTTCCGTTAGCAAATTATCCAAACACTCTGATTATTTCATTTTTTTTTCTCCTTTCAATTGTGTTTTTTAGTACCGAAACTTGGGGAAGATGATTGGAACTGCTAAAGAAATAAATGGGTTGTACTACTATGATGGAACTGCTTCTGCGAATAAAACAGCTCATGGATTAGGTAGTACAAGTTCAAGCTTTAACTATGATCAAGTTATGTTATGGCATAAAAGATTAAAGAATCCTAGCTTTCCATATCTCAAATCTTTATTTCCTAAACTATTTAAAAGTATTAATTGTTCAAAACTTCATTATGAAGCTTGTAATTTAGCTAAAAGTCATCGTGTTTCGTTTTCAATAAAATCATATTCTGCTTCAAAACCATTTTATTTGTTACATAGTGATGTTTGGGGCCCATCCAAAGTTAACACGTTTTCTGAAAAAAAAATGGTTTGTAACATTTATTGATGATCACACACGAGTTTGTTGGGTTTATTTATTGGAAAAGAAATCTGAAGTTGAACAACGATTTAAATATTTTTTTCACGTGATTGAAAATCAATTTCAAACAAAAATTGACATTCTAAGAAGGGATAATGAGACTTGAAAATGGACATTTATTTTGGAAAAAGATATTCTGCATCAATCCACTTGTCGTGACACACCACAACAAAATAGTATTGCTGAAAGGAAAAATAGACATTTACTAGAAGTTGTCCGGGCACTTATATTTTCCATGAATGTTCTTAAATATCTTTGAGGTAATGCACTCCTTACCTCCTGTAATTTAATAAACAGAATGTCATCTCAAGTTCTGAAATTTAAAACACCTTTACAAGTCTGGAAAAATTATTTTTCCATATGTAAGATAATAGTTTATCTCCCTTTAAAGGTTTTTGGATGTGTTTGTTATGTGCATGTCCCAAATGTGTTTCGCTCAAAATTTGATCCCAAAGCTGAAAAATGTGTTTTGATTGGTTATGCTTCAAATAAAAGTGGATACAAATGTTTTAATCCAATCAAAAAAAAAAATTTGAGAGCATGGATGTCAAGTTTGTCGAGGATCATTCTTTTTTTCAAAATAATTTTCTTCAAGGGGAGAACTAAGTTGAAGAAAATAATTTTTGGGAAACTTTACCCATTTCTTTAACTAATTCTGGTATGGAAACTAGGGTTAGCACTACTAATCCTATTTTGCTAGATGTTACTTTATCAGAGACGGGAAGTACTTCCAACAGGTCATAATCCAGTGGACCATAATCCTTAACATGAGCTACAGGTTTATACTAGTAAGAAATTCCATAAAGTTACTACAGCCCCAGTTACTCCCTTAGCAGAGGTTCAATCAATTTTGCCGAATGCCCTACAACTCAGAGTAACCTTCCCTCTACTTCAAGCCCTTCTGATCTTGATCTTCTAATTGCTTTATAAAAAGAAATCCGAACATACACGAAACATCCTATCACACAATACTTGTCATATGAAAACTATCAAAAAATAGTAGAGCATTTTGTGTCTAGGATTTCTAATATGCTTGTTCCAAGAACTATTCAGGAAGCATTAGGTGAATCGAGTTGGAGATTAGCTGTGATGGAAGAAATAAATGCTCTTAAAAGAAATAACACTTAGACAGTCATTGATCTACCTAAAGTCAAAAAGACGATTGGGTGTTGTTGACCTCATTTTTAGTGAGGTCTAGTCTTTCTCGTAGGAGTTAGGATCTAGCCTTAGGGGTCTCCCTTTGACTATCTTAGAACCTTAGAAATGGGACCCGCCTCGTTTTAGAAGTTGAACCTACTTCTGTCTCATTTTGGAGTTTCGAGTGTGTGGTATCGACTTCTAGCACTTAGAAGGGTGAAACCAACATGAGGAAACCCAAAAGGGATCCCTATAGGACCCTTTCTGAGCCTTAGGATGACTTTTTGCACAATTCACACTCCCGCGCGCACAAAATTTCGCAATTCGGAGAGTCGACATGTTCGATCGCCACGATTCGCATCGCTTGCACTTTTGCCCGTCGAAGACTTGAATAAACCTTTTAAAACGATCGATCGCGGGTCAAAATTTTATGAAATTTGAATTTCGATGCGTTTTTGACCCGATTGTCGACGACGTCATCCGAGCGACCCCGGATGACGAAACAGACTGCACCGGCGCGTCCGGAACGTCGATTTTGCCTAGAGAGGACACCCATTTTCTCGCGTCGCCGCGCGCGAGTAA
>JXCR01133579.1:4381-107117 GCA_002079205.1 Phalaenopsis hybrid cultivar
TATATATATATATAAACAAAAAATGAGATTATGTAATTAAATACATGATTAGTGTAAAAAATTTCTTCCTACATTTTTATTTTTAGAAGTCGGTTGACTTCATTGATACTTCAATAAGAAGAAACAAACAACAATGACTTTGCTATGGAAGATGAGGTTCCTTGATCTTCTGTATTAGAAATGGTTGCTTCGACGAACCTTATGTTGATCATGTCAAGTGGGCTTATGGTGCATATAACTTTTAGTGCGTTTTTTGGTTATTGGCCAACAGACTCAAGAGGCTGCAAATCTCACAAATTTTGTCTGACTCTCAGATTTGAATAGAGAAATTACAGCAGTCTCGCGGAGAAGCACCTTGTTGGTCTATTGAGTAGATAGTTTCATCTTCCTAATATATTTGCCTTAGCATAATAGGGATGAATTTAATGAGGCGATTTAAAAATAATGTTAAGAGATTACGTTGTCGAGATTGTTGGCAAGAGTGCCCTCCTTAGCAATCAAGCAGAATGCAACTGGGAGGGCAAGTTGCCTCCAACTTCTCTTTCTCATGCACAGGTCAAGTATTCTGTTGTACCCTTCATCTAGCAATGCTTGAATTTTGTACTAGGTGCCAAACCTTTTCACAATAGAGCTTCCAGCTGAAGTAGCCAAGTTGAAGGTGTTGTTAGCCTCTATAGAGGATCACATGCGAGTCTTTTATGAACAACTCATTGCACTAGTGCTAACGTAAAACAAAGGGAAGTAGAACCTTTCCACTTAAAAGAAAAGATTTGTTCTTCATTCTCGTATTAATTCATTGGTATCATTTACCAAGAAGTCTTTTGCCACTTATAGCTTTATGAAATCCTCATGATAAACTCAACACTCAGGTAGAAGCAAATTTATTTTGCATCATTAAGCTTGGACAAGCCATCTTCTTTGATGTATTATTGGATACTATTTTTATGTTTTTTTTAAAGGTATGTTAAGTAAGAGTGAATGAAAACTAGTCAAAATGTCTAAAATTATGTTAAGTTTTATATTTATCAGACGATTAGCTTCTTTTAATAGAAAATCTTATATGTCAGAAGATTCAAAGGAGAAAAAAGAGTAACATTCAAGGTACAAATATTTTAATTTTCTAAAAATTTTAATTATCTATATTTATAAAAAAAAGAGGAGAAAGCTTCAATTAACCATTTATTATATGGCATGTTAATGCATTCTATTGATAAGCAAGAGGATGTAGCATACATTTACAAGATGTCAAGATCCTGACCAGTTAGAGGTAGTCCACTAGCCTTGTCTGTTTCATCCAAGATCAAAAAGTTCTTACTACCACTAATGCAGTACGAGCGAGCCATCCAATTGCTGCAAGTTAACAATTAGGACTGTAAGAATCAATGCTTTTGATGAACTCGAACTCGGCTCAGTTAGTACTCCGTGTTTATTTGGATTAGTAAATAATACCTTCTCCCAATATTTGCAGTTGGCATCATTACAACTAATTGCCTGACTTAAACATATACTAACATAAGAAAGATCAGTCATAATGCATTAAAGCTATGCTCGCAGTAGAAAAAAAGTGAAGGCATACAAATAACTTCACTGAATTGACAATATATATAATTGTCACCCGACTCGGTCAGGAATAAAACGTCTGAGAAAGCACTTTGCCAAAGCAAATGCATGCGTGCTAGCCTGCCAGGAAAGCACGCACAAATAAAAAATACTAACAAACAGATAATCATGCACTGATAGGGGTGGTTTGGTCGAAAATTCAAACCAGGAAACATTGTACAATGAGCGTTCCTATCCCCGATTAGAAACGAAGCTCATCCCATAAATCTTCACAATAATCAAAAAGAAAAAAATCATTATATCTTCAAAGAAATCTTCCCATAATATTGGATGATTCACAGCACAAATAAACTGCCCAGAGATTGAAACCATAGCTGTGGTTTAAGGTATGATACCTGTGAAGCAAAATCAGTTTCGAGGAGCATGAGCGCATTAGAAATAATGAGAAAAGAAGCCTAAAAATTATGGGAAATTGACATACTAGGCACACAATTCTTATGCATTTACATATCTCACACCTGAACTTTTATTACATAAATAACACTGATGTTTTAAACCTATGCATGAAAATGTGTATTCCATTTTTAAAAAGTGAGTTGGCTATTTTTTAAGTGATCTTAAAGATTTGAGTGCTATTTGTTTAAATATGAAAGTTTAGGTGCGAGATATGTAAATACATAACAATTGTTTGCTATGTATGTCCCCAGTTAACATGTACCTGACATGACCCAAGAATATGATCAAACACAGAAGGGCTTCATCTCATGGGGCAAACAACCTTGAGGAGGTTGATCAAATATAGAATACGGCAACGCTTGGCTTGTCTTAAAAATACGCCACTCTCTAGTATAGCAGATGGCGAGGTGGTATAAGGCGACAATCTTTTCAAAAAGCTTCATGCCCCAAAATGAATGCCTGTATCTCTGGCCAACCAGAGACGGTATACAGAATACCGGACTTTGCATTCCACACCAATGAGCCATCAGAACCAAGCTCTCTCTGCTTGTGAACCAAACCTTGAAAAAGGGGAATGAATGTAATACCAAAATGCTTCCCCACCCTCCTCAAGCTCCCACTTGATCCAACCACGATACCTATGTCAGCCTCCAGCAAGCAGAGCAAGTCACCTATTGAGTCACCAATGTACACAGAAAAATGCTCCGCATCGCTGCTTTGATCTAAGATACTCCGGAAGGCAGGGAGTTTGTCCACAGGAGACTCAATTTTTCTGACAATTTCACCAGTTGAAATAGACTCGTTGTATTCCAAGTCATTCGAATGTATAGCCACATCAGCAATACAACCTACTGAATTAATGAAAAAGTATAATCCGTTATTTCGTTGTGTTATTGCGTCTAAAAAGACTTAGAGTTTGTTAGAGAAAATCATGGCTATTTCATCAAAGAGTAGAGTGGAATAAGTAATACTATGAAATGTACAGGAACAATATCTAGAGAAATTCTGTGCACATGGAATGGAGATTGGAAGACGCACCAATAAGAACAGTTTAACAAAAACAAATAAATAAATATTAATTAATAAAGGATAAACAAAAAATAATAGGTCCAAAATAGAATTAATACTGCTCACAAATAACAGGATATAAGTAGTGACGGATTACAAAATCGTCCCCAAATTGTTGGAATAGGCCGATGAAAAGGCATAGCACAACTTAATGTTCCAATCATGACACAAAATTTAAAGAAATTACTTCAGTAACATCTTACGTTAAAACGTGTGCATCAGTTGCTAAGCTCAAACATAAAAAACAAAGAACCTATGGCTTTAGATAACACTGATGCATGACGCAGCAATACACACACACACACACATAGCATAAGCACAAAAAATCATTGTTAGCACGGGACACCATAGAGTAGAGCAAGTGCTAATTGCTTCAAAGCAAAGCTAAAGGACGTCACTCAAGTCAGAAGGAAGTGAAATTGTTCAAGGCCATAGCAATTTTCATCCAATTCTGATCAATGTTTTTGACGTGCAACAAACAATGGTGGTGCAAAAGCATTCATTGTTCAAGGATGCAAAGCAAAAGGTAATAATACAAAGTACTAAAGCATAACCAGATAATTTCAGCATCTTTTTCCACAAATAAAATGAAGCTAAAAATCCCATGAAATGAAGCATAGACAAAATTGTTGGGAATGGGCTAACGCTGATAATGATGATGAGAAATCTATGGTACATCAACCCATTATGAGCTCAGTCAAGCTGAATTATAAATGGAGTTATAATTTTCATAATCCCTTGACCTAAACTAGAAAGCCAGAGGATAACATTAGTATCTTGTTGTTACTGGCATGACTATTTAGCTACCAAACATAATAGATCAACGGAAAGAAAAACATGGATAATAAAATAAGTAAGTTTCATGAGTGCAGTTGAGTTAGGCAAGACAAGATGGATATGTAGAGACACAAAGAGACTGGTTGTTAAGACATTCGTATTTAATTGAATGTGAACGGGCGCCGCCAATAATATACACAAAGAAAGGGGAAAAAAAACATCAATGTTGCATGCTGGTAACAATCTTTGAGTGTAGGTAAAATTTGGGCTAATGGTCCATCTTGATACATTATCATGCACACAATCAATAAAGAAAGACATCAACATGCACATCTCTTGGAGTTGTGGATTGAGATATCATAAGTTGACCTTGTGAATGTGAAAGATTCTGCCATATGAGCCCATTCCTTCATGGATTGCACCTTGGCTCAAACCAAAGCGCTCAGTTGATTGATCTGAGATTGGATGAATTGAGCAATGGACCTGGTCTATTTTGTCTGCTTCATGATTCATACCAACATGCAATGAAGGCACACAAAGATGACATTCTAGCACTCCATGATTCAAGCACATTGTGGCCTATTTATGTTGGAGAAATAAATGAAACAGCTGATGATGATTGTTAATATCTCATGTCATAAGCATTTGAACAAGTATAAGCTTAAGAATAGAAAGTAGGTTAGGGCAGGTGGTCATTACAGCTAGGTATGTACTAGTTGAACACAACTGGCTATGGGCCAGCTATTGCACAGTTGGTGCATGAGGCCTGCTATCATCAATTGGGAATGTATGCTGACAATCATTGTCCCATTGCTCTGTTGAAGATCTATTTAAGATGAGCTTTTGGTAGTTAAAAGAAAGTATAGTTCTCCAACTTTCTTTCTTCCCTCCTTGCCTTGAAGCTTGCATTTCTACCATGGTTTCATGCTACCCTCTTCTTTTTTCTTATAAGATGCTAACGCAACCAACTGTTTGCTGAATTCTCGGCGTTCTGAAGACTCTATACAATGGTGTTACAAATTTGACTTTAAACCACTTTGTCTTTGCGTATATCATGAAATGATGAAAAGGATTATATGAAAGGAATAAGATTGCAATGACTTGGAAATTTTTCTTCAATGAAGAATGAACTTTCATTAGCAAATGGATCATGCATTTGTAGTTAGGATTCAGGGTCCCAAATTATTTCAGGACATTATTTGGCCTCCTTATCACACTTTGTGCTTGTGTTCATGCTCAATAATGCAATTTTTTTAATCAGTAATTACACGAGTGATGTAAGTTGTAACACCTTACCAAAATAATTTTTCTCATTCATTTTTCATTCATCTAAAATGTGCGTTGGAACTACGTGTAACAATTATAAAGATGATATATCTTGCAAGGGAAAGTTTTAGTCTAACACAACTTAAATAATGAAAGAGTATTGATTAATTTATTGCATCAGTATGGAAAGCACAGAAGAATGCCTCACGAACAGATGCTTTTAAGCATTTGGGTTCTTAGGGATTAAATTGTTTGGTTATAAAACAATGTTCAACCGCTACATTTTAAGATACTTTTTACTCACAGATCATGACTATTAGATATGATTAATCTAGGATATACATTTTAAGATGCTTTTTACTCACAGATCATGACTATTAGATATGATTAATCTAGGATATAATATGGACTTCTTAGACCGAAAGGATTAGGATTAAATGAAGTTCTTAATAGTTTGATTTTTTAATTTACGAGGCATGTAAAAATCACCTATCCTTTACAAAGGAAAATATAAGAGCCTTAATTCTAAGCATAAAAATCAAATTTTTTTAATGCTATGAAATTTATATCATAGAAAACTTCAAAGAGTTCTTAATTTTGGACATTACAAAGGGAGTATGAAACAGATTGTGCTGATGTCCATTATGGTGATTCAACTGGTCACAATTTTTTCCTACAACGATATGATATTTAATTTCACCGGCCTCCAAATTGGTTAAATATTTTGTTGAACACTGTTGAAGAAACTAATCATAATATGACCAGACAATTTTATAAATGTTGCAAGCTACTCAACAACCGTTATTGTATGGGTATTAGTAACTTTAAGTGTTATTTGTTACTATCATAATGAAAAGCATTAAAATAGAATGTAATGTATTGAAATTGAGATCAAAGATATAAAATTAGTGTCCCGATTAAGTTTACAAGCAAGAAGATTAACTATTGTACCAATGGATGCATAAGTATTACAATGATGACAACAATGTGAATGAATGCAGTAATTACGGATCACCTTCATATAAATTACAAGCTAAAATACAGCATAAACAGAGAGAAATTCTCTTTAAGAGGTTATACTGCTTATCTATGCATTTATAAGCTCAACTGAGCATAGGTTATGAAAAAAAACCTACTGTCATATGTCATGCATCAAATGTTCCATGCACGAATGCACTTAGATCACACAAATAAAAAAAATTGCTAAAAATTCACAAAGTTTTAGACTTGGCTTATGTGTAAATAGTTTCACTTCATATATCCAGTCTGATTAGTTACATCTTTAAATCTCTCCATGAAATGTGAATAATAACTCCATACAGGCTTCTTAAAGAGATAGTTTCAATTCAAAACAATCCAAATAGTAAAATAAATGTCTACTTAAGTTTTTAGTAGAAAAATTTTATTTTATGAGAAGAATGCATGCATATGTATGACATCTTATAAAAATTGGGACTTAAAATAAAAGGAAGTGTTTCTGTGGGAAATTAATGATTTTCCAACTTATGGTATGCTATCAGAGAGGAGTATTGGAGGAAAACTAGCCTTCCCTGATTAATTGGAATCATCAAGTGTTCCCATTAAAATAGCAATAAAAATTCTAGATTTAATTGACATCGAATTTTCTTACTGCAGATCCCCTATGCTTAGAAAAAAATAATGATGATTTTTAGAACATAGTGAAAAAACAATTACAAAAGATTTGTAGGATATCAAAAAATTACTAATCAATATAGAAAAATCTAGGCTTCCAAATTATGACAATGACCATAATCAGATGAAACGCAATATTTTTTTATGCCTAACCTACTCAACAATAAACTTAATCTACATAATCTAGATGTGATGCACATAAGAAAATTTTCTTGAATAAGATATTCATCAACTGAAGAATCAGGAACAACATGAAAACAATGATAGATCTTAAAAAGTACTGCATACAAAAAGATTAAGAGCTCTGAATTATGCAATAAAAGGACCTTAAAGTGAAAAGCTAAACAAATATACTCACATTAAAACATTAAATAGTAGTGTGAACTGGTTCAATCCTTTAAGATGCTAAATATGACCAGAAAAATTAGGGATAATTACATACAAAAAAAACACCTCAAACATTGTTATTTACAAGTCAAGCACCCAGGTGATTTTTTGAACTATCAAACCAATGCATTTACGTGTCATGATCAAAACACTGACAATTTTAAAAACAATATAAAATATGGGTTGGGTTTTTATCATGAATTTTGATATTTGATTGAAAATCGATGAAAGAGGTGCTTGATTTGTAAATAGCAATGTTTTGAGTGCTCTTTATGCAATTGCCACTAAAAATTATTTGGCATTAAGGAGACAGCTGACATATTTTCATACGCATTTATTTTCAAATGCTTTTATTATCATACCAAAAGCAATTTAAAATCCATTAAAAGAAATAACTCAATTATTTAAAGAGTTATGCTCCACATGTTTGAGATAACATTCATTATAGACTGCACTAAACATTATTAATGTTGTATGTAAATTATAGAATGAATATTTCGACATGGCTTTTTCAATTCAATGGAGCACTTATCCATGCACTTGCCTTATAAGACAATAATTGTTCCTTCCAGAGGTAAATATGAAAATTATTAACTAGTCAATAAAAATGCGTTAAATGTATTATTTCATTATTTACCTTTATTTATATATATTTTTTCATTTTTATTAGTTTTATTTTTTAAAATGATTTTTCATTTTCTTTTTAATCTAGTTTTAATTAAATTTTTTACCTTTACTTTTGATTGGTTTGTTTTTTGTTCTGTCAAAGTGTTCATGTATCAAATTTCCTTTCTAACTGTTTTTCAATTTCTTTTGATTGGTTTTTTTTTAATTATTAGCACATAATGCCTGGTGGCATTAGAAGAAGATATTCAACATGAAAATATGGAATTAAAGCTTTGTTTGAAGAGGCGTTGAAATTCCTTTCGGTTGGAGAGAACGCCGACATCTGCAAAAATTTTCGTTTGGTAAAATAGCAGGAGAAGAACGTCTCCCGAAGTTCTTTCGTAAGAACAACAAATTTTGTCGTTTCAGATCGTAGCTCATCTCCTCCAATTGAACGAACGCAGTTTTTAAAGAAATTTGCTGAACGTTGCCGCTGTTTCAAATGAAGCCTAAAGCCAGTACAAAAAAAATTCCAAAAAAGGCTATTAGTTTATTTGGGGGTGGCTATAACTTTCTGTAAGGGTGATTGTATAGGAGAATAATTTTTTAAAAATTGATGTGGGTAATATAAAGCTATTTTGGAAGTAGTAATTTTTTTAAAATGTTATCGTTTGTTTTATAAGAATTTTCTTTAAAAAATGATAAACAATTTTTACAGATACCACATCTTAGCAAATTTTATTTTCAAAACAACTTTAAAAAAAAAAATCTAAAACAAATAACAAGAAAGCAATAGCTAAATGGATGTGTGACAAGAGTTTAAAAATTANATCTAAAACAAATAACAAGAAAGCAATAGCTAAATGGATGTGTGACAAGAGTTTAAAAATTAAAGAAATGAAAAATCCTGAAATAGTCCCAAGGACCTCAAATCTATTAAAAATGCAAATTTTTAGAAAAGAGAAATACCTGTTGTTTAAAAAAATGAAAAAACTTAGCTAGCATATACCTTAATGCTGAAGCATTTGAAAAAATGATGGTGCAGCATTTTAAAAACTATATGAAAAGGTGAGCAAAATAATTGAAAAGTGGCACCGCCATCTTAGAAATAACAAAAAGAAACAAGCATGTGAAAGAAGTGTTGGAACATGTTAAAAAGTAGCTCAAATAAATATGGAGAAAATTATTAAGAATAGTTCTTACTTTCATCTCAGCAAGATGGTTCTAATTTCAAATGTGATAGTGGAAGTCACTTTCTTTATGATACAAAAGGAACAATGGATAGATTTAAGGTTTAGATGAAAATTAAATAATATCCATCAAACACTGCAGCCTCCAGCATCAACAAATATGCATCAAAATAAAATGTGTTTAGCAATGCAAAATGTTTTTTTTTTTTTCGAAAATAGAACAATCAAGGTAGCAATGAGTTTATCATAAATAAATAAATTTCACTTGATTGAAAATTATGCTTTGAGGATTAGATTTACCTAATATGAGCCTAGGACATGGACGTTAGATGTGGAAGAATACTAATAAAAATGGTTGATAAGTGAAAAAGACAAAAAGGGCAAAATTAATGTCAAATATTGAGACAAAAGAAGCATCATAATTAATATAGGAAGTAAAAAAAATGATATTCCTTGAAAAAGGTTTTGAAGATGACAGTGACACTAAATTAGAGGATGGTAGAATTATTACATATGATAATTTTTTTAAAATTCTAACAGAAAAGAAGTTGATGATCCGGACCCTAATCCTAATAACACATTTAAATTTTAATTAAGAGCTTAAATTAAACTTGTTTCAGCTGAAAATAAAAACTAATTGATTAAAATTTTAATTGAAATTTGCTTTCTTTTGATTATTGTGTTGCTTGCTTGCTTTTTATTAGTATTTGAATTTGCAGTACATGATAATGATGATATATGATATATTCATAACTTGTCATTAACTTTGAAATTTTTTTAATTTTCAATTTAAGGTTTATGCCTTGCCTCACCTTGTTAAAGAAAGTTACATCTATTTCTAATTTGGCCTATTTTGAAGAGAAAAAAGTTTGTTACTCTACAACTGTGAATGGTTATACCTCAAAGCTACAAGAGGCATAATAACACATAAGCAGAATGAAATTCCAGAAGTATGGTGGAGAGAGGATATGCATCGTTTGATTTTTTTTTATTCCAACATGACACAAAATGGATCTACCATGCTAGCTATCCTAGAAGATTTGGAGTTAAAACAGATTGAGCAGTTAAAATTAAGGCCAAGCCAAGAGATAAGGGTGACAATAGATACTTTAGATGATGTTCATCAAAATGAGGATATTCAGAATCCAGACGATCGATATTTACTAATACAAGCTTGGAGGCTAACTTACACAATATTGGAAATAAAGTTAAACAGTCTGATGAATTTGTTGATAAAAATCTATAGGTTGATGAAGAAAAAAATATAGATTATGAAAGAGAGCCAAGTGGGGAGCGAAGTGATGAGATGTGAGAGTAGTGATGATACCAGGGTTAACCCAAAAATCAACCGAATGCAAAAATTATTGCTAAAAATGCAAAGGAATCACAACAATGGTTCTTAAAATAGGAGTAAAATAGCAAATATAGTTGCTGGAAGAGGTGGTGGCATCAGGTTAGGGTATAGGAAGGGCTGGTGGAGGCATATGGGGGCGCTAAAAGGGTTGGCGGCAACAGATCGGGGTGTAAGAGGGGCTGGCGGCAACAAGTGGGGTGTAGGAGGGGCTGGCGGCAGCAAGGGGATTGCAGAAGGGCGGCAAGAAACGGGGGTGCAAGAAGGGTTGTTGATAGCAGGAAGAGGAAAGGATGGGCACATGGAAGATGGTAGCGAGCTGGGGATATAGTCACCATCTTGGAGCAGGATATAGTTGGAGCACCACCTATCCTTGGATACAACCTTAACAAAGGAGAAACGGTACAACAACAAAAACAAGCCTTTATCGCACTAAGTGGGGCCGACTACATGAATCCTGATCCTTTTTCTCCATTGCGTCCTATTGAGTGTCATATTTTCATTTAGTTCTAATAAATTAAGATCATTTTTTATACAATATGCCCAAAGTCTTTCTAGGTCTACCTCTACCTTAACATAAGTTGGGTTTAAAACATCTACTCTCCTAACCAGATCATCAGATGGTCGACGTTTACTGTGAACAAACCATCTTAGACGACTCTTTCTAATTTTGTCGGCCATGGAGCAACACCAACTCTAACAAGAGAAACAACGACAACAAGATTTTTGAAATCAGGAATAAAAACTAAACCCTAACATAAAAAACAACATATTTATATAAAACGAATAACTAGGAGGGAAACCCCTCCCTTTGGGCGACAACCCAACCTTAAACAGGGTTAGTTTTGTTCAACCATTATGTTAAACTGGTTTGGTCGGTTCAAGCCCCCAGCCCTCGTGTCAGTCTCCCAAGATTAGGGAAGTTTCGAATTTATTCATCGAAGCTTCAGTTTCTTTGCAGTACGATGTTGAGTCCTTTATATTGAACATAGCAAAAACATTACAGTCCCTGGCAGGTCGACTTTATACATGTTGTCATTCAACTTCCGGAATTTTGAAAGGCCCATCTGCACTGGGCTTGCGTTTCTTGAATGCTCCCACAATAAATCTTTTTTCTTCAGGTGGATATACACTAAATCCCCTTCTTGAATAGTCTCCTTCTTCCTATTCTTATTTGCTTGTGTCTAGTACTTGCAGTTCTGCTTAGTGATCTCCTTCCTAACCTCCTCATGAAGCTTATGAATCTATTGCACTCTATCCTCCGCATCCTCACTAATCTCTGATGTCGGTGGGAGAAGTATCAAGTCAAGTGGAGTGAGCGGGTTCTGCCCATACACAATCTCAAATGAGATGTGTACCGTAGTTAGACACATGGATCTGTTGCAAGCATACTCGGCTTAAGCTAGAATCAAATCCTATTGTTTAACATTAGTCCCCACAAAACACCTCAGAAGGTTCCCGGACTCCTGTTTACTACCTCCGCTCGTTCGTCTGTGGGTGAGCTCTTGAACTGAATTAAAGTTTAGTGCCTAGTTTATAAGGTCCTCCAAAAATAACTCGAAAACTTGACATTCTATCGAAAGTGATGGGCTTGGGTATCTTGTGTAGTCTCACGACTTCCTGGAAGTACAAATTTGCAACATGCAATGCATCCAGCGTCCGATGGTAGGGTACGAAGCGCGCCATCTTCGAAAATTGATCTACCACCACCATTACAAAATCCTTTCTCTATTGCGTCCTTGGGAGATCCACCACAAAATCCATGCTAGCATCCACCTGTGATGCTTTTGATACCGGTAATCGAGTACAGAGTCCTGCATTTTGTCTTGTGGTTTTGGCCACATGACAAATCTAACATTGCCTGACGTGCCACTCCATATCCTGCAAGTCCCCCACTATGGTTTTCCTGAACAATGAACTGCGTCAGCGAACATCTAGGAATATACAACTTACTCTAATAAAACAACTAACCATAAGCTCTGTAGTAGTGCTCGGTAAGCTTCTCCAGACGCTGCTACCAAATTTTCATGAAATCCTCGTCTGTCCCATAGAGTTCCTTTACTACTTCAAAGCCTACAACTCCAAGCTACATCTCTGAGATCAGCAAGTGACAACAACTCAGTACTTGTGCTATGTGGTTCTCACTCCCCTCCCCGTGCTTGAGCATGAACAAGAAAAACATTAAGAACTACACCCAAGATGCGTGAAGGCCCTTCAGTTTGTTCTGGATGTTTAAGAATTTCAAATTCTCATGATTCGTGAACAAATTGAATTCGCTCGTCAGTAGATAATGGCTCCGGTAATCAAGAGCTCTCAAAATAGCATAGAACACCTTGTCATACATCAAATGTTTTCTCTTGGACTCATTCAGCTTCTCGCTGAAGAATGCTATGGGGTGACCACACTGGCTAAAACATTACTATCCCCACATTGGATGCATCACACTCCACCTAAAATAGTTGATTGAATCCAGTAATGCCAAAATTGATGCTTGAATCACCTTCTCCTTCAAGGGGTCAAAACTGGTATGGGCCGCATTTGTCCACTGGAATTTCTCTCCTTTTAAAAGCCCAGCAGGGGAGCGGTGATGGTACTGAAGCCTAATGAATCACCTATAAAATGATTGATGCTGGTTCTAAAAATTATCTCAGCTTGGTGAAAGACTGCGGTGTAGTCCAACTCACAATGGTCTCAATTTTTATAAGATCCATCTGAATGTCTGCATTAGACATTATATAACCCAAAAACATGNAAAAATGATTGATGCTGGTTCTAAAAATTATCTCAGCTTGGTGAAAGACTGCGGTGTAGTCCAGCTCACAATGGTCTCAATTTTTATAAGATCCATCTGAATGTCTGCATTAGACATTATATAACCCAAAAACATGAACTATCAGAAAGTGTCACTTCTTTAAATGGGTGCATAGCTTTTTTGATCGTAAAACCTCGAATACTGCCCTAAGGAGTTGTAAGTGCTCCTCCATGGACCTGCTATATACCAAAATGTCGTTGAAGTACACCACAAATTTCCCAATACATGCCTGGAACACCTAGTTCATTAATCTCATGAACGATCCGAAAGGCATGATTGTTCACTCGTACAATCCATCCCAGATCTTAGAAAGCGGCCTTCCACTCATCCTCTGGCCTCATTCAGATCTGGTTGTACCCGTCGTGTAAGTCGATCTTGGAAACGACAAACGCCTCGTGCAATTCATCCAAGAGATGGTCCAGGTAAGTTACGAGGAATCAGTACTTCATAGTAATCTTGTTGATGGCCCTACTATCAATATATATCCACCGCAATCCGTCTTTCTTGGGTACCATCTAGGGCCGTCAAAAACACTCGTCATTCGCGAACAGCTGATGTTCGAATCATTAAATGGCTTGTGTTCGATTCATTCATTAAGCAAATTGTCAAACGTGAATAATTTTTTTGAACTCAATTTACAAACAAGTCGAGCATAAACAAATATTTGTTCGATCATGTTCGACTCATTTTGACTTGAAATAATTATATAATTAAATAGTTATATTTATTTATATCTTTTTATATTAATTTTTAGATGTATTAAAAATGCTAAATTTTATTATTTTAAAATTATATTTAGGTGGCATAATAATAAGAAAACATAAATTTAGGTGTTATGTATGTAAATAAATAGAATTTGGATGGTTTGTATGTAAATGGGCCTAAAAATTTAGGTCTTACATATGTAAATGAACCTAAAATTATGTGTATTAAGTTTGTTGGTTTGGGTGCTTCACGTTTGGCTTAGGAAGGCACGACCACATGGGACAGGAATGAAACCCCTTTAGGTGGCTTGGCTGCAGTAAGTCATGAGGTCATGCGTAATGTTGTAATCTCACATTTTAGTCCCACATCGGGAAGGAAGGGAATGTGTGAGAAAAGCTCTATAAAAGTAGAAGCTAAGCCACTCTTTCACAAGAAAAATTTGAACATAATTAATTTATTTAATTTAGTAATAATTAAATTAAATAAGGTGTTACAATAAAATTTGAGCAGAATATTAGCTTAATTTGAATAACTAAATTTGAATTGAGCTAATTTGAGCATGAGCAGAACAAGTAAAAAAAAAATTAATGAACTAATTTTGAGCCAAACATAAGCTCAACACGAACAAGAAAATATAAATCTAGCCGAACACGAACACATAGTTCACGAGCAATTTTGAACACAAGTCAAATTCGAATAAGAGCTAATTTTAAATGAGTCGAACACAAGCTAAGCCTGAGCTTGCTCAAGCTCGACTCGTTTACAACCCTAGTACCATCAAAGCAGGGATAGCACATATTCACTTGGACCAAACCTCTCACGACGAGATCTGATGCCTGTCATTGCAACTCTTACTTCGCAGGTCTCAAAATGTAGGAATATTTGATTGACCAGATGGAACATCTCCTAGCATGCACTGTACTAGGCGAGCCACTTTTTTTTGCTTCTTTCTACTCAAATTTATCTTATGACTTCCGCATTTTGTCTTTCCAACTCCTCCCGAGGAATCACTGTTGATGGTTGTAACTGCAGGTGACTTCATGAATGAGGACTACTGTATGAATGAGGGTCGTTATTCACTTTGTTTCCGTTGTCATTCCACCTTCAAAGCTAAGATATGGACATCTCTCAGTAATAATAGGGATGCAGACGTACCACGTTGTTAATAGCAGGCTTCAGGCACCCAGATTATGGAATTTGATATGTTACTCGCGCTTGACCAACTCACACTTCATCTGTAGCTGGTCAAACTGTGTCGTAAACTTCTCCATCAATAAGGTGGTGGAGTCTCAGAAATATATGCTAACAGTAAGGAAGCGGTGGGTATTTTCTCTGCATCTCCTTCTCCACTTCTCCCACTTGGTAATCTTGTCACTACTCTCTCTCGTTCTGTCTCTGTAAATTTCCCACCACAAGAAAGCACTTTTTTTTAACTTGATGGTTGCAAGCTTCATTCTTTTATCCTCTAGAACTTCTTTGTACTCGAAGATTCTCTCAACTGATTATAGTCATTCGATGAAATCGTCGGGATCCATAACTCAATCACTACGTCCTCCCTATTTAACCTTCTCTCTCGACCTCCTCTGATACTGAATTATGAAACGTCGAGGCTTGTCATCCTCATCACTCACATCATCTCTATTGAACAGATTCAGATCCTCATCCCTTTCTCCTACTCGACTTTCCCGATCACAATTGAGGGTAATTTCCCCTAGGTTCCATTATCAATCTCCGCAAGCCTCTATTGAAATCAATGAATTTCTCGCTATATCTCGTCTCGAGTAGGTTCAGGCATGTGTCTCTATGAAAGCATAATTAGGGATTAGGGATTGGAAGAGGCAGATGAGAGTAGGAAATAAAACTTTCAGTGGTGAGGGATGTTTGGGTAAAGCGGATACAAAGAAATCCTAGGAAAAAAACTAAGGTTATACTAGTTATGATACCAGCGTTAACCTGGAAGACAACAAAACGTAAATATCATTGTTAAAATGAAAAAGAATCACAACAATGGTACTTAGAACAGGAATAAAATAACACAACGCAAAAAAAAACCCTAAGGCAAGGACGAACATGGTGAATTCGACCGGACAACTGGCCGGAGGCAGTCTAGGAGGTTGCAGCAGTAGATGGGATTGCTAATAGGGGTGGCGACAATAGGTCGGAATGAAAGAAGGGCTAGTGGCTGTAGATGGTGGTGCTGGAAGGGTCGGCGACAAAAGTTTGGGGTGCATGGGGGGTTGGAGGCGGAAGGTGGGGGTGCAAGAGGACTTGAAGGCGGGAGGGGGGTTGCAGGAGGGGCTGGCGACAACAAGAACAGGAAAAGATGGGCACATGGAAGATGGCAACGAGACAAGGAGGAGAATAGGCAAGAAATTATGTGGAAATAGTCACCACCTTGGAGCAGCACACAACCGGAGCACCACATGTCCTCGGATACAAACCTAACAAGGGAGAAATGCGACAACAAGAATTCTGAAATTAGCAAAAAAAACTAAACTATAACACAAAAAACAACATATTTATAATAACGAATAACTAGGATGAAGGTGGACCCTCCCATTGGGCCGCAACCCAATGTGTAGCCAAAATACAATAAAAACCAGTCTTCTCTTTTTGCGTTGAAATGCCCATCTCCTAGAGAGTAGGACAATGGCACGAAAAGCTTGTGAATTTTTGTCCATCAAAGCTTTAGGTAGTATAAGGTCTGAATGGATGATGCAAACAAATTTCAACATAAACATTGTGATTCAAGGGCATGGATAAATTTCTTTTGGGTTGAGGATATGGAGGGGTTGGTTGATAGAATGGATTGACAACATTCGTGAGTGGTGGCCAATACTCTGGGCATGCATTTGAGATTTTAGATAGTAGGAATCATTGAGACTAGGCAATCGTTTAGACCATAAAGTTACAAAAATTTTGGATTTTATTTAGTCATTGAAATAATTTTCGAAAGAGTTGGTTCATCTTTCTTTAAGTGCTTCGAGACATAAAATTGTTGTCAAATATTGTGATTGGCCAAATGGTGAATTCATTATCTTTACAGTGCCATCAAAGGATAAAATTTAGCATCTCCTACCAAAGTAAGGTTATGGATGAGCAACAACAACAACAAAACCTTTATCCCACTAAGTGGGGTCGGCTACATGAATCCTTTTTCTTCATTGCGTCCTATTTAGTGTCATATTTTCATTTAATTTTTCTAATAAATTAAGATCATCTTTTATACAATATGCCCAAGTCTTTCTAGGTCTACCTTTGCTTTTCTTAACATAAGTCAAATCTTAAACATCTACTCTTCTAATTAGATCATCAGATGGTCGAAGTTTAATGTGACCAAACCATCCAAGACGACTCTATCTAATTTTGTCAATCACTGGAGCTACCACAACCCTATTACGGATGTATTCATTTCGCATTTGTTCTCTAAGTGTAAAGCCACTCATCCACCTAATTATTCTCATCTCGGCAACACTTAACTTAGTTTTATGCTTCTCTTTTAAAGACCAACATTTAACGCCATAGAGCATTGCAGATCTCACTGCCATCTTATAAAAATTTCCTTTCAGTCTAAGCGGTACTTTTCTATCACACAGTAGGCCCGAAGCATTACTCCACTTTAACCAACCAACTTGAATTCTATTAATAACATCCCCATCAATAAAACCATCACTTTGAACTGGTTTTGGATGACAAAAAAAAAAAATCTGCCTTTAAATTAAATCAAGTTACAAGTGAACATTTAATATTAAACTGCTGTGGCCAAAACAACAACAATTGAGAATTCATTTTGCAACACAAACTTCAACCTCAAGAAGTGTAGTTCAATTGAAGATGGAAGAAACAAGAAATGTAGTCCAATTGACGATGGCTGCAAAATAAAACTAGTTGAAAATTTACTTCAAATTTTAAACTTCAACGAAAAATGTAGTTAAATTGAAGACCGCAAAACCAAGGATAAGGCGTCTGCTAAAAGAAACTAGATCAAACTTTTTACTTCCTTGAAACTAGAACTAAATTAGAAGTAAACATTTAATATTAAGCAATTTCAGCCCAAACAACATCTCAAATACCATATTGTAATGTGAAATTTGAAGTTCAAAATTAACAAGAAATTTAGTTCAATTGACGAGATCAATGAATTATTCTATTAAAAAGGGTAAAGGTAATTCAGTACAAATCAAGATTATACCTGATGTAAAGGCAGACCTTATGAGATCCTCACACCAGCAATAGGAAAGAATATGAATATCTGCATGCAGCCTTTCTTTTGACCCGACAATTTTCTGGAAAAAAACTGAACACCCATCTTGGAAATTTAAATGCTGTCCTGCACGTTTTATGTCATTAATATTCATTCCCTTCAAAAATCCTGATTGGATAACTCTAGAATTTGCCCTTTTCTCAAATTCTGACAGCTGCTGTAGACGATTATAAAGATCGTCTGGAGCAAATGTCTTAGCTGAGGAAACAAAACAAATTAAAGAACAACAAATCAGTTCACCGTCCGCAAAGAACACTTTTTTACTTATATTCGATGATTACAATCTACAGTAGTCTGTAGGGAAAATAACTAACAATAAGGTGATCAATATTTACCTTCTTCAACTGCTAATAACTTTTCTATGCATTGCTCATATTCCAAAATATATTGCCCAGATAAATCCTTCCAAAGGTTTCCTAAATCAGAAGAAGACATCTGATTGATTGGGTTATCAGCAACAGATAGATCAGTAGATTTTGCAGCCTCCTTTTTAATTGAGATTTCTGCTAAAATGGTACAGGAATCAAGGAATGTACAAGTTAAATCAAAATCGGAAACTATAAAAAACCGCTTCTTCGGATCATGCAGCTTTGACAATGGAACTACAGAAGGTTGAACAATTGGCTGAGCTAAGAAAAAATCAATCTCAAGTTTCATGGCTTGATGATAGAGCTTCTGTATAACATCCAGCTCATCTCCAGTTAGAGGAACACTCAATTTGTCAAGCAGTTCTTCTATTTGCACAGCAGCTTCCTGAAGGAAAAGAAAAGGAGAAACTATAAGGGAATCATAGTACATACATGAATACATTGTTTATATGAAAGACTGTCAGAACTTGAAGATTACCTCAAAGGTTGAGGGGGAATAGTTTTTCACCCAACTCGAATAGACATGAGCGCTTCCATTTAGATTTAGAAATGGTTCAAGCTCCTTGCCCAAAAAGGCATAAAGCCTCATGCAGGGGACCATCGCACCCACTATATAAGAAGCAACTTTCGTTTTCTCAAAAGGAGTGACAATTTTGCCAACGCCCTTTCCTACTTCAATTTTGCCAGCAGACGTAGCATCCAAAAAGTTTGTATATCTAACTGTTGCAGGGTTAGGTGGAATCTCTTTACTAGGGTCTACTCCCCAATCCTGCAAAATAGCTTAACTCAGAAAAGCACAACCATTAAGTTCAGACAATAACTTAAAACCAAATATACCCAACGTGCCCCCTACTGTATGATGCCAAAGGCACAAATGACTAGTAAATTCAATAGTAATTCAAAACAAAACAGAAAAAAAAAAAACACAGACACACAAGAAGAAAAATCAAATCATCCAAACGGTTAAACTATTGTATTATCAAATAATTGGAGCTAATTCCNACTCAGAAAAGCACAACCATTAAGTTCAGACAATAACTTAAAACCAAATATACCCAACGTGCCCCCTACTGTATGATGCCAAAGGCACAAATGACTAGTAAATTCAATAGTAATTCAAAACAAAACAGAAAAAAAAAAAAACACAGACACACACAAGAAGAAAAATCAAATCATCCAAACGGTTAAACTATTGTATTATCAAATAATTGGAGCTAATTCCTAAAAGCCCAAAAGAAAACATTGGAGACCCAGCCAAGTATCTTTTTATTTAACTCTTCAACAGGATCTTGCACAANCTTAGTTTTATTTTTTTAAATGATTTTTTATTTTCTTTTTAATCTAGTTTTAATTAATTTTTTTGCCTTTACTTTTGATTGGTTTGTTTTTTGTTCTGTCAAAGTGTTCATGTATCAAATTTCCTTTCTAACTGTTTTTCAATTTCTTTTGCTTGGTTTTTTTTTTTATTATTAGCACATAATGGCTGGTGGCATTAGAAGAAGATATTCAACATGAAAATATGGAATTAAGTATTTGTTTGAAGAGGCGTTGAAATTCCTTTCAGTTGGAGAGAACGCCGACATCTGCAAAAATTTTCGTTTGGTAAAACAGCGGGAGAAGAACGTCTCCCGAAGTTCTTTCGTAAGAACAACAAATTTTTGCCGTTTCAGATCGTAGCTCATCTCCTCCAATTGAACGAACGCAGTTTTTAAAGAAATTTGTTGAACGTTGCCGCTGTTTCAAACAAAGCCTAAAGCCAGTACAAAAAAAGTTCCAAAAAAGGCTATAAGTTTATTTGGGGGTGGCTATAATTTTTTGTAAGGGTTATTGTATAGGAGAATAATTTTTTAAAAATTGATGTGGGTAATATAAAGCTATTTTGGAAGTAGTATTTTTTTAAAAATGTTATCTTGCGTTTTATAAGAATTTTCTTTAAAAAATGATAAACAATTTTTACAGCTACCAAATCTTAGCAAATTTTATTTTCAAAAGCAACTTTAAAAAAAAAAATCTAAAACAAATAACAAGAAAGCACTAGCTAAATGGATGTGTGACAAGAGTTTAAAAATTAAAGAAATGAAAAAACCTGAAATAGTCCCAAGGACCTCAAATCTATTAAAAATGTAAATTTTTAGAAAAGAGAAATACCTGTTGTTTAAAAAATGAAAAAACTTAGCTAGCATATACCTTAATGCTGAAGCATTTCAAAATGATGGTGCAGCATTTTAAAAACTATATGAAAAGGTGAGCAAAATAATTGAAAAGTGGCACCGCCATCTTAGAAATAACAAAAAGAAACAAGCATGTGAAAGAAGTGTTGGAACATGTTAAAAAGTAGCTCAAATAAATATGGAGAAAATTATTAAGAATAGTTCTTACTTTCATCTCAGCAAGATGGTTCTAATTTCAAATGTGATAGTGGAAGTCATTTTCTTTATGATACAAAAGGAAAAATGGATAGATTTAAGGTTTAGATGAAAATTAAACAATATCCATCAAACACTGCAGCCTCCAGCATCAACAAATATGCATCAAAATAAAATGTGTTTAGCAATGCAAAATGTTTTTTTTTTTTTTCAAAAATAGAACAATCAAGGCAGCAATGAGTTTATCATGAATTAATAAATTTCACTCGATTGAAAATTATGCTGAGGATTAGATTTACCTAACATGTATGAGCCTAGGACATGGACGTTAGATGTCGAAGAATACTAATAACAATGGCTGATAAGTGAAAAAGACAAAAAGGGCAAAAGTAATGTCAAATATTTTGACAAACGAAGCATCATAATTAATATAGGAAGTAAAAAAAATGATATTCCTTGAAAAAGGTTTTGAAGATGACAGTGACACTAAATTAGAGGATGGTAGAATTATTACATATGATATTTTTTTTAAAATTCTAACAGAAAAGAAGTTGATGATCCGGACCCTGATCCTAATAACACATTTAAATTTTAATTAAAAGCTTAAATTAAACTTGTTTCAGTTGAGAATAAAAACTAATTGATTAAAATTTCAATTGAAATTTGCTTTCTTTTGATTATTGTGTTGCTTGCTTGCTTTTTATTAGTATGTGAATTTGTAGTTCATGATAATGATGATATATGATATATTCATAACTTGTCATTAACTTTGAAAATTTTTTAATTTTCAATTTAAGGTTTATGCCTTGCCTCACCTTGTTAAAGCAAGTTACATCTATTTCTAATTTGGCCTATTTTTAGGTATCATGAAGAGAAAAAAGTTTGTTACTCTACAACTGTGAATGGTTATACCTCAAAGCTACAAGAGGCATAATAACACATAAGCAGAATGAAATTCCAGAAGTATGGTGGAGAGAGGATATGCATCGTTTAATTTTTTTTCATTCCAACATGACACAAAATAGATCTACCATGCTAGCTATCCTAGAAGATTTGGAGTTAAAACAGATTGAGCACTTAAAATTAAGGCCAAGCCAAGAGATAAGGGTGACAATAGATACTTTAGATGATGTTCATCAAAACGAGGATACTCAGAATCCAGACGGTCAATAATTACTAATACAGCTTGGAGGCTAACTTACACAATATTGGAAATAAAGTTAAACAGTCTAATGAATTTGTTGATAAAAATCTATAGGTTGATGAAGAAAAAAATATAGATTATGAAAGAGAGCCAAGTGGGGAGCGAAGTGAATGAGATGTGAGAGTAGTGATGATACCGGAGTTAACCCAAAAATCAACCGAATGCAAAAATTATTGCAAAAAATGCAAAGGAATCACAACAATGGTTCTTACGATAGGAATAAAATAGCACAACACACAAACAAGCCCCTAGGGCAAAGAGGAAAGTAGTAAACCCGGCTGGACAACTAGTGGGAGGCGGTAAAAGAGGCTGCAAATAGGGTTGCTGGAAGAGGTGGTGGCATCACGTTGGGGTATAGGAAGGGCTGGTGGAGGCATATGGGGGCAGTTGGCAGCAACAGATTGGGGTGCAGGAGGGGCTGGCGGCAGCAAGGGGATTGCAGAAGGGCGGCAGCAAGGGGATTGCAGAAGGGTTGTTGATAGCAGGAAGAGGAAAGGATGGGCACATGGAAGATGGTAGCGAGCTTGGAAGGAGAATAGGCAAGGGATTATGTAAATATAGTCACCATCTTGAAGCAAGATATAGTTGGAGTACCACTTGTCCTTGGATACAACCCTAACAAGGGAGAAACGGTACAAAAACAAAAACAAGCTATTATCGCACTAAGTGGGGCCGACTACATGAATCCTGAATCCTTTTTCTCCATTGCGTCCTATTGAGAGTCATATTTTCATTTAGTTCTAATAAATTAAGATCATTTTTTATACAATATGCCCAAAATCTTTCTAGGTCTACCTCTACCTTAACATAAGTTGGGTCTAAAACATCTACTCTCCTAACCAGATCATCAGATGGTCGACGTTTAATGTGAACAAACCATCTTAGACGACTCTCTCTAATTTTGTCGGCCATGGAGCAACACCAACTCTAACAAGAGAAACGCCAACAGTAAGATTTTTGAAATCAGGAATAAAACTAAACCCTAACACAAAAAACAACATATTTATAAAAACGAATAACTAGGAGGGAAACCCCTCCTTTTGGGCGACATCCCAACCTTAAACAGGGTTAGTTTTTTTCAACCTTTGTATTAAACTGGTTTGGTCGGTTCAAGCCCCCAGCCCTCGCGTTAGTCTCCCAAGATTAGGGAAGTTTCGAATTTATTCATCGAAGCTTTAGTTTCTTTGCAGTACGATGTTGAGTCCTTTATATTGAACATAGCAAAAACATTACAGTCCCTGGCAGGTCGACTTTATACATGTTGTCATTCAACTTTCGAAATTCTGAAAGCCCATCTGCATTGGGCTTGTGTTTCTTGAATGCTCTCACAGGAAATCTTTTTTCTTTAGGTGGATATACACTAAATCCCCTTCTTGAATAGTCACCTTCTTCCTATTCTTATTTGCTTGTGTCTAGTACTTGTGGTTCTGCTTAGTGATCTCCTTCCTAACCTCCTCATGAAGCTTATGAATCTATTGCACTCTATCCTCCACATCCTCACTAATCTCTGATGTCGGTGGGAGAAGTATCAAGTCAAGCGGAGTGACCGAGTTGTGCCCATCTCAAATGAGATGTGTATCATAGTTAGACACATGGATCTGTTGCAAGCATACTCAGCTTAAGCTAGAATCAAATCCTACTGTTTAACATTATTCCCCACAAAACACCTCAGAAGGTTCCCGAACTCCTGTTTACCACCTCCGTCTCGTTCGTCTATGGGTGAGCTCTTAAACTGAATTAAAGTTTAGTGCCTAGTTTATAAGGTCCTCCAAAAATAACTCGAAAACTTGACATTCTATCGAAAGTGATGGGCTTGGGTATCTTGTGTAGTCTCACGACTTCCTGGAAGTACAAATTTGCAACATGCAATGCATCCAGCGTCCGATGGTAGGGTACGAAGCGCGCCATCTTCGAAAATTGATCTACCACCACCATTACAAAATCCTTTCTCTATTGCGTCCTTGGGAGATCCACCACAAAATCCATGCTAGCATCCATTTATGATGCTTTCGATACCGGCAATCGGGTACAAAGTCCTGCATTTTGTCCTGTGGTTTTGGCCACATGACAAATCTAACATTGTCTGACGTGCCACTCCATATCCTGCAAGTCCCCCGCTATGACTTTCCTGAACAATGAACTGCGTCAGCGAACATCTAGGAATATACAACTTACTCTAATAAAACAACTAACCATAAGCTCTGTAGTACTGCTCGGTAAGCTTCTCCAGACGCTGCTACCAAATTTTCATGAAATCCTCCTCTGTCCCATAGAGTTCCTTTACTACTTCAAAGCCTACAACTCCAAGCTACATCTCGGAGATCAGCAAGTGAAGACAACTCAGTACTTGTGCCATGTGGTTCTCGCTCCCCTCCCCGTGCTTAAGCATGAACTAGAAAAACATTAAGAACTACACCCAAGATGCGTGAAGGCTCTTCAGTTTGTTCTGGATGTTCAAGAATTTCAAATTCTCATGATTCGTGAACAAATTGAATTCGCTCGTCAGTAGATAGTGGCTCTGGTAATCAAGAGCTCTCAAAAAAGCATAGAACACTTTGTCATACATCGAATGTTTTCTCTTGAACTCATTCAGCTTCTCGCTGAAGAATGCTATGGGGTGCCCACACTGGCTAAAACATTACTATCCCACATTGAATGCATCACACTCCACCTAAAATAGTTGATCGAATCCAGTAATGCCAAAATTGATGCCTGCATCACCTTCTCCTTCAAGGGGTAAACTGTTATGGGCCGCATTTGTCCACTGGAATTTCTCTCCTTTTAAAAGCCCATCAGAGGAGCAGTGATGGTACTGAAGCCTAATGAATCGCCTATAAAATGATTGATGCTGTTTCTAAAAATTAGCTCAACTTGGTGAAAGACTGCGGTGTAGTCCAACTCACAATGGTCTCAATCTTTGTAAGATCCATATGAACGTCTGCATTAGATATTATATAACCAAAAAACATGAACTATCAGAAAGTGACACTTCTTTAGATGGGTGCATAGTTTTTTTTTTTATCGTAAAACCTCAAATACAGCCCTCAGAAGTTGTAAGTGCTCCTCCATAGACCTGCTATATACCAAAATGTCATTGAAGTACACCACAAATTTCCCAATACATGCCCAGAGCACCTAGTTCATTAATCTCATGAACGTGTTGTACACATTAGACAATCCGAAAGACATGATTGTTCACTCGTACAATCCATCCCAGGTCTTAGAAAGCGGCCTTCCACTCATCCTCTGGCCTCATTCAGATCTAGTTACACCCGTCGTGTAAGTCGATCTTGGAAAAGACAAACGCCTCGCGCAATTCATCCAAGAGATGGTCCAGGTGAGGTGCGAGGAACCAGTACTTCATGGTAATTTTGTTGATGGCCCTACTATCAATATATATCCTCCGCAATTTGTCTTTCTTGGGTACCATCTAGGGCTGTCAAAAAAACTCGTCATTCGCGAACAGCTCATGTTCGAATCATTAAATGGCTTGTGTTCGATTCATTCATTAAGCAAATGTGCAAACGTGAACAATTTTTTTGAACTCGATTTACAAACGAGTCGAGCATAAACAAATATTTGTTTGATCATGTTCAACTCATTTTGGCATGAAATAATTATATAATTAAATAGTTATATTTATTTATATCTTTTTATATTAGTTTTTTAGATGTATTAAAAAGGCTAAATTTTATATTTTAAAATTATATTTAGGTGGCATAATAATAAGAAAACATAAATTTAGGTGTTGAGTATGTAAATAAATAGAATTTGGGTGGTATGTATGTAAATGGGTCTAAAAATTTAGGTTTTACATATGTAAATGAACCTAAAATTCTGTGTATTAAATTTGTTGGTTTGGGTGCTTCACGTTTGGCTTAGGAAGGCACAACCACATGGGACAGGAATGAAACCCCTTTGGGTGGCTTGGTTGCAGTAAGACATGAGGTCATGCGTAATGTTGTAATCTCACATTTTAGTCCCACGTCGGAAAGGAAGGGAATGTGTGAGAAAAGCTCTATAAAAGTAGAAGCTAAGCCACTCTTTCACAAGAAAAATTTGAACATAATTAATTTATTTAATTTAGTAATAATTAAATTAAATAAGGTGTTACAATAAAATTTGAGCAGAATATTAGCTTAATTTGAATAACTAAATTTGAATTGAGCTAATTTGAGCATGAGCAAAACAAGTAAAAAAAATTAATGAGCTAATTTTGAGCCAAACACAAGCTCAATACGAACAAGAAAACATCAATCTAGTCGAACACAAACACATAGTTCACAAACAATTTTGAACACGAGTCAAATTCGAATAAAAGCTAATTTTAAATGAGCCTGAGCTTGCTCAAGCTCGACCCTAGTACCATCAAAGCAGGGATAGCACATGGACTAGTATTCACTTGGACCAAACCTCTCACGACGAGATCCGATGTCTGTCATTGCAATTCTTACTTCGCGGGTCTCAAAATGTAGGAATATTTGATTGACCAGATGGAACATCTCCTAACAGGCACTGTACTGGGCGAGCCACTTTTTTTTGCTTCTTTCTACTCAGATTTATCTCATCACTTCCGCATTCCGTCTTTCCAACTCCTCCCGAGGAACAACTGTCGATGATTGTAACTGCAGGTGACTTCATGAATGAGGACTATTGTCTGAATGAGGGTCGTTATTCACTTTGTTTCCATTGTTATTCCACCTTCAAAGCTAAGATATGGACATCTCTCAGTACTAATAGGGATGCAGTCGTACCACGTTGTTGATAGCGGGCTTTAGGCACCCAAATTATGGAATTTGATATGTTACTCGGGTTCGACCAACTCACACTTCATTTGTAGCTGGTCAATCTGTGTCGTAAACTTCTCCACCAATAAGGTTGTGGGGTCTCAGAAATATATGCTAACATCAAGGAAGCGGTGGGTATTTTCTCTGCATCTCCTTCCCCACTTCTGCCACTTGGTAATCTTGTCACTATTCTCTCTCTTTTTGTCTCTGTAAATTTCCCACCACAAGAAAAGCGCTCTTTTTTAACTAGATGGTTGCAAGCTTCATTCTTTTATCCTCTAGAACTTCTTTGTACTCAAACATCCTCTCAACTGATTACAGTCATTCGATAAAATCGTCGGGATCCATAACTCAATCACTATGTCCCCCATATGTAACCTTCTCTCTCGACCTCCTCTGATACTGAATTATGAAACGTCAGGGCTTGTCATCCTCATCACTCACATCATCTCTATCGACTCTCTCGATCACAATTGAGGGTAATTTCCCCTAGGTTCCATTATCAATCTCCGTAAGCCTCTATTGAAATCAATGAATTTCTCGCTATATCTCGCTCGAGTAGGTTTAGGCATGCATCTCTATGAAAGCATGATTATGGTTTGGGGATTGGAAGAGGCGGATGAGAGTAGGAAATTAAACTTTCAGTGGGGAGGGATGTTTGGGTAAAGCGGATATAAAGAAATCCTAGGAAAAAAACTAAGGTTAGACTTGTTATGATACCAGCGTTAACCCGGAAGACAACAAAATGTAAATATCATTGTTAAAATGAAAAAGAATCACAACAATGGTACTTAGAACAGGAATAAAATAACACAACACAAAAACGAACCCTAAGGCAAGGACGAACATGGTGAATTCAACTGGAAAACTGGTCGGAGGCAGTCTAGGAGGTTGCAGCAGCAGATGCGGTTGCTAATAGGGGTGGCGACCACAGGTCGGAGTGAAAAAAGGGCTAGTGGCTGTAGATGGTGGTGCTGGAAGGGTTGGCGACAAAAGTTTGGGGTGCATGGGGGTTGGAGGCAACAGGTGGGGGTGAAGGACTTGAAGGCGGGAGGGGGGTTGCAGGAGGGGCTGGCAACAACAAGAACAGGAAAAGATGGGCACATGGAAGATGGCAACGAGACGAAGATAATAGGTAAGAAATTATATGGAAATAGTCACCACCTTGGAGCAGCACACAATCGGAGCACCACCTGTCCTTGGATACAGACCTAACAAGGGAGAAATGCGACAACAAGAATTCTGAAACTAGCAAAAAAGACTAAACTATAACACAAAAAACAACATATTTATAATAACGGATAACTAGGACGAAGGTGGACCCCTCCCATTGGGCCACAACCCAATGTGAAGCCAAAATACAATAAAAATCAGCCTTCTTTTTTTGCGTTGAAATGCTCATCTCCTAGAGAGTAGGACAATGGCACGAAAAGCTTGTGAATTTTTGTCCATCAAAGCTTTAGGTAGTATAAGGTCTAAATGGATGATGCAAACAAATTTCAACATAAACATTGTGATTCAAGGGCATGGATAAATTTCTTTTGGGTTGAGGATATGGAGAGGTTGGTTGATAGAATGGAGTGACAACATTCGTGAGTGGTGGCCAATACTCTGGGCATGCATTTGAGATTTTAGATAGCAGGAATCATTGAGACTAGACAATTGTTTAGACCATAAAGTTGCAATTTGATTTTATTTAGTCATTGAAATAATTTTCAAAAGAGTTGGTTCATCTTTCTTTAAGTGCTTCGAGACATAAAATTGTTGTCAAATATTGTGATTGGCCAAATGGTGAATTCATTATCTTTACAGTGCCATCAAAGGATAAAATTTAGCATCTCCTACCAAAGTAAGGTTATGGATGAGCAACAACAACAACAAAACCTTTATCCCACTAAGTGGGGTCGGCTACATGAATCCTTTTTCTCAATTGCGTCCTATTCAGTGTCATATTTTCATTTATTTTTTCTAATAAATTAAGATCATCTTTTATACAATATGTCCAAGTCTTTCTAGGTCTACCTCTGCCTTTCTTAACATAAGTTAAATCTTAAACATCTACTCTTCTAATCAGATCATCAGATGGTTGAAGTTTAATGTGACCAAACCATCTAAGACGACTCCATTCGAATTTTGTCAATCACTGGAGCTACCACAACCCTATTACGGATGTATTCATTTCGCATTTGTTCTCTTAGTGTAAAGCCACTCATTCACCTAATTATTCTCATCTCAACAACACTTTAGTTTTATGCTTCTCTTTTAAAAACCAACATTCGACGCCATAGAGCATTGCAGGTCTCACTGCCATCTTATAAAATTTTCCTTTCAGTCTAAGCAGTACTTTTCTATCACACAGTAGGCCCGAAGCATTCCTCCACTTTAACCAACCAACTTGAATTCTTTTAATAACATCCCCATCAATAAAACCATCACTTTGAACTGGTTTTGGATGAACCCAAAAAAAAAAAAAATCTGCCTTTAAATTAAATAAAGTTACAAGTGAACATTTAATATTAAACTGCTGTGGCCAAAACAACAACAATTGAGAATTCATTTTGCAACACAAACTTCAACCTCAAGAAGTGTAGTTCAATTGAAGATGGAAGAAACAAGAAATGTAGTCCAATTGACGATAGCTGCCAAATAAGACTAGTTGAAAATTTACTTCAAAGTTTAAACTTGAACGAAAAATGTAGTTCAATTGAAGACCGCAAAACCAAGGATAAGGCGCCTGCTAAAATTAACTAGGTCAAACTTTTTACTTCCTTGAAACTAGAACTAATTGAGAAGTAAACATTTAATATTAAGCAATTTCGGCCCAAACAACATCTCAAATATCATATTGTAATGTGAAATTTGAAGTTCAAAATTAACAAGAAATTTAGTTCAATTGACGAGATCAATGAATTATTCTATGAATTATTCTATTAAAAAGGGTAAAGGTAATACAGTACAAATCAAGATTATACCTGATGTAAAGGCAGACCTTATGAGATCCTCACACCAGCAATACGAAAGAATATGAATATCTGCATGCAGCCTTTCTTTTGACCCGACAATTTTCTGAAAAAAAACTGAACACCCATCTTGGAAATTTAAATGCTCTCCTGCACGTTTTATGTCATTAATATTCATTCCCTTCAAAAATCCTGATTGGATAACTCTAGAATTTGCCCTTTTCTCAAATTCTGACAGCTGCTGTAGACGATTATAAAGATCGTCTGGAGCAAATGTCTTAGCTGAGGAAACAAAACAAATTAAAGAACAACAAATCAGTTCACCGTCCGCAAAGAACACTTTTTTTACTTATATTTGATGATTACAATCTACAGTAGTCTGTAGGGAAAATAACTAACAATAAGGTGATCAATATTTACCTTCTTCAACTGCTAATAACTTTTCTATGCATTGCTCATATTCCACAATATATTGCCCAGATAAATCCCTCCAAAGGTTTCCTAAATCAGAAGAAGACATCTGATTGATTGGGTTATCAGCAACTGATAGATCAGTAGATTTTGCAGCCTCCTTTTTAATTGAGATTTCTGCTAAAATGGCACAGGAATCAAGCAATGTACAAGTTAAATCAAAATCGGAAACTATAAAAAACCGCTTCTTCGGATCATGCAGCTTTGACAATGGAACTACAGAAGGTTGAACAATTGGCTGAGCTAAGAAAAAATCAATCTCAAGTTTCATGGCTTGATGATAGAGCTTCTGTATAACATCCAGCTCATCTCCAGTTAGAGGAACACTCAATTTGTCAAGCAGTTCTTCTATTTGCACAGCAGCTTCCTGAAGGAAAAGAAAAGGAGAAACTATAAGGGAATCATACTACATACATGAATACATTGTTTATATGAAAGACTGTCAGAACTTGAAGATTACCTCAAAGGTTGAGGGGGAATAGTTTTTCACCCAACTCGAATAGACATGAGCGCTTCCATTTAGATTTAGAAATGGTTCAAGCTCCTTGCCCAAAAAGGCATAAAGCCTCATGCAGGGGACCATCGCACCCACTATATAAGCAGCAACTTTCGTTTTCTCAAAAGGAGTGACAATTTTGCCAACGCCCTTTCCTACTTCAATTTTGCCAGCAGACGTAGCATCCAAAAAGTTTGTATATCTAACTGTTGCAGGGTTAGGTGGAATCTCTTTACTAGGGTCTACTCCCCAATCCTGCAAAATAGCTTACCTCAGAAAAACACAACCAAGTAAGTTCAGACAATAATTTAAAACCAAATATACCCAACGTGCCCCCTACTGTATGATGCCAAAGGCACAAATGATTAGTAAATTCAATAGTAATTCAAAACAAAACAGAAAAAGAAAACACACACACACACAAGAAGAAAGATCAAATCATCCAAACGGTTAAACTATTGTATTATCAAATAATTGGAGCTAATTCCTAAGCCCAAAAGAAAACATTGGAGACCCAGCCAAGTATCTTTTTATTTAACTCTTCAACAGGATCTTGCACAACGCTAAAAAAAACCATTTGTTGCACTCATTAATATTTTATTTTAATTTAAATGTTCTATAATGGAGCATCTTCAAAAATTAATATATGATTATGAACGGCTTCATTTAGTGTGAATTATGAACAATTTGAGAACAAAAAAGAATAAGATTAAAATGAAGAATGAGTGATTCTATTGGATATTAATTCAATGGCTAAATAATTTTAAAAATTTTTAAATGCAATGTTCTCCCAAAAGAAATTAAAAACGTCATATAAATCAAATAATTATAACATTTGTAGATGCTATCAATAGAAACACTAGGAAGATAAAAAAATAGTCTTTAACATTTACAAACTCCCCCTATAGAAGAAACAAAAAACAAGTACTACAGGCTCAAAGATGCCTCAACTCTAACTATATTTTAAGATGAGTTCCACGCCTTCATCTGCAGTCCTAAGTTCAACTAACTGGACTTCTGACTTGTTCAAAATGAAGACATCTTACAAATCTAAATATTAACGATGTTTCTTCTTGTTGATCACATTCAAAGTTCAATTCTCCAAACCAATTTAATTATTCATCAACAGGTTGACTGTCTTACCTTAGACTTATCAAATTCTTAACAACTAAAAGATTATAATAGGCATAAGAATTAAACAATTCTCACAGGCTATATTTCATGCTAGTCCATGTCCTAATAGGGTGTACAATAAGTGATACTCTTGCTCAAGACTCCTAACTATAATCAATTAGCAGCTCCTACCAATTTAATCTTGATCCCTTATGAAATTACAACAGAAGAAATCCTCAACTTCAAATGCAAAAATCAAGAAATGCATTGCCCCTAAGGATGGAGGGCGGTTGTCATCAACTATTTTTATTGCTTCAGATGCATCATGATGCTGATCAAAATGAACCCAATGATCCATGTCATGATAATTAGGATCTTAATTAACCATCATGATCATCAATAGAATAACAATTTATTCAAGATCTCAGACGGTTTTTATGATCTCTTAAAAGTCTACATATACTCTTAAGATCTTTGAAATCTTCCTAGCATTCTCAAGTCAATAATGATGGTCATGAAGATCTATTTGAAGGACATTTTTGACAACCTAAGAAGATTCCATCATTAGCATGTTGGTCCATTATAGACAGATCCACTAGATCATTTAATGTGCATGGAGGTTTCTTTCTTATTAGGTGGCAACCTTACAGAGCCATTAGGTAATAGATGAAGTTACATGAGGTTTTTTTTCCAAGATTTCTAAGTTATTTCATTTAAAAAAATATATGCCAAATAGCTTCTCTCACTTTCCATCACCTAATAAAAATTATATTCTAAGTTTTCACGATTCTCTTTATTTAACAGGCATTCCGATCTAAACATAGCCACCTTATATTCAGTTGCACAAAATGTTTAGCCAGACTAATTCAACTATTAGGCATCAATATTCATGTAATAATCATGATACAAAAACATGCATTAAAGCATCCTGAAATGTAACTAACGAGATGGCCATAAATCCAATAATAAAATCAATTATTAGTTTCCATATATAAAAAATAAAGCTACCAGAAACAAGCACATGCACATGACAATATAATGTTAATTCAAATAAATTACTCTCATACAATGGCAACACAAGTGAACATTAAATTTCAATCTTGATGCAATAATCTTAGGAAAAAAGTTTGACAATTCTTCAGAGTATCAAAAACCTTGGAGAAGGAAAAAAGCCTCACACTATATCTTTATCTTTTAATTTTATAAAAAGATGATAGCTCAGTTTTCTAAGAAACAAAAGCTTTACTTCAAATGTATAAAGGGTTCATGGGATTCCTGGGAATTCATGCCTAGAAGTCAAGCGATAATGAGAAGCAGAACCACGAGATGAAATGGATTGTGGTTCGCCAATTTGGTAGAGAAGATTTTGGAAAGAGGTCAATGATTTAAATTAACTTAAAATAAACTATAAATTAAAAAATGGACAGTTTGGCTACTTTTGTAGAGGAGATTCCAGAAAGTGGTCAATGATTTTAATTAAATTTGAATTTAAATTATAAATTCAGAATTGGATAGTTTTTGAACTATTTCAGTGTTTTTTTTTTATACAAGAGGTAGTATGATAGCGAATAGAAAAGAAGAGAGCAAGAAAGGGAAAAGGGAAAGTATGTAATAGAAAATTGTACAAAATGATGTTTAAAATGCTGCCTAAAAGGAGGAGAGAGGTGGCGCTTGAGTGAAGAGAGGAACAATTACAGGATGTTAGAGAATATTAAATTGCATGGAGTGAATAAAAAAGTAAGAATTTTTTATTGATGACCAATGATTTAGAGAATTAATAAAATAAGTATAAAAATAGCATGAGCATGAAATTTCTGAAGGAGAGTGCAAAAATACCAGGATTATTGCTTTGATACAAAAGTGAAGTACAGTAGGCAAGAAAAATTATAGATTCAATATAATTTAAGAGAAAAGTGAAAAGCGAATGGATAAAAGAACATTAAACTGAATTCTCATAATATAGATGTTGAATCCTTCAAGCATATGAATTGTTCAATGCTCAATATAAGTTATGTTTAAAGAACGGGAAAAACTAATAAGCCACAATATGGGTTGCAAAAAATATTTCACTCAAAAGTTCTTCTAAAAGCAAATGGTACCATTTAAAATATGACCAGACAACCAAAATTCCAGAAATTATAGTAACCATCACGAAAATAATACATAATATAAAAATAACAAATTTCTAGTAAATTTGAAATGCAAATACATAAAAAAAATCAATTAATCCTGCTGGCCTGCTCATCAACTATCAAAAAATATATGAAATCATTCTGGTTTCATCCTATCTTAGAATGCCTTCCAATGGGCAAAATCAGTAGTGCTATATGTCATAATATTTTCGTGTGACTTCAGTTATTAAATTAGATGCATGAAACTTGTTTATAATTTGATAAGTATATGTTCAAATTATTAAATGCATTTGAACCTATGAAACCTAGTGGTAAAAAGCACACGAAAAAAAAAAAAATATAGGCCTATTAATTACTAAACTTGTGAGTAGAGCATTTCAAAGTTGAACACAAGAATCCTTATCTAAAGTTGATTGAAAGCCCATCTACGGCTTTACAAAATGCTTTATAAGAGCTTGTTAAGATTGTAGGAAAATTATGTATAGCTGAAGGTCAATTAAGAATAAAAAATTATCATGCCAAAAAAATATATAATTCAACCATCCCAAACAAAACTTAACGTACAAAGCTTAATTGCTTATTAATTAACAAAGTTGAAGAGGGCTAGGATCTCTCACATTTTACAAGTTGTAAATGGAAAGTAATGAAAGAAATAGAAATGCTATGAAAAAAAATAGAAATATGCTGCCAAATTGTGGTTATTGCCCCCATAGTGATTCCAAATGCTAGAAATTCAAGTGTGGAGAAAATCAAGGGAATAACCAAGTCTAGATATTTGCAAAGACCATCAAAACATCAATTCAGGTTACACAAAAAAATAAATAAATAAATAAAACGATACAGTTTCATCTAAGAAAAGACTAGTCTGCTTGCATATAACCCATACAATTTCTCTGTTATAGCATCATGCCTTATAATTTGAAGTAGCAGACGCAAAAACAAAAGATCTTTTCCACAAGAACGCAGGCTCTATTTCATCCAAGACCCAGATACTTGAGCCTTTCCTATGATAAGAAATCCATGGAATTACACCAAACTGAATCAAATCAAGCATATGATGTTCAAATTTAAATTAACACGTCATGTAGTTCAAACTGATCTCATTGAAAATAAAAGCATTTCACATGCCTGATCCTAGCCACTAAAGCACCACAATGTGTGTTGCAAGTGATGAGAAGTTATCCCGATGAATTAGATCACTGTCATCATGAGCTTAAGATCAGCACATCATAGAAACTGCGCACGTAGTGCGATGGAAAAAAAAAATGAACAATAACAAATGAAGCACCTAAACTGCAATGCAAAAATATTTACCATTTGTCTGATTTCAGCGAGGTAACAATTCAGTGGTTCTACCAAAAAACCTATCACACACTACAATCAACATTTCGAAACTTTTAATGCAAACTACAAGCTAATCATTTCATTCTTGTCTGGTTAATCCTTAGCCTCGGCATTTGGAGAAAAAAAAATCATGAGCTGCTTCCTTTTGAAGGGTCAAGGCAAAAGAGAAACTTCTAACCCTCTCTATGCATGAAAATATAAGAATATCATGCCATCCTGTCAACCCTTATTATACTAAATTGGCTTTCTGGAGAAAAAGCTATCAGTTTCTTCCAAATTACTAGTTTTGACATAAATCTCCTAACTGAAAAAATCTGGAACATCTTATATTAGTGATATCTATGCAGAGATTTTCTTCAATCTGTTCATAGAAGCAATTCATATTTGCTGAGCGATACTGCATTACTTGAGAAGTAAAAATTTAACAATTGTTAATTAATCGGGAGGCAAGAAAACGGGAAAATAGCAAATGTAACCATCTACTACGAAATGAAAGGAGTTGAACTTTAATAAAATTCAAAATTAAAAAAGACCTAAAGCTTACTTGGAGAACAGAGTTGTGCAATTTCATCTCCTCTGTGCTAGTTCTCCACAATTTAGATATTGCGGCCTTGGCATCATCATCGTCGGCATATTCTTCAGCTTTCTCGTACCTAAACAAGGATTCAAGCACAAGGAAAAGATCATTCAGCGGCAAGAAAAGCAAGAAGATGTCTAAACAATAAACTGATTGGCATTCAATAATCTTAGATGACCACTTGACCGCCTCAAAAGAATCAAATATCAAGACAACCTTAAGAAAACGAGCATTAATGATACGTAGCATCATGCACAGAAAAATCTTAAAGCATAAGATACGAAAAAAAATAAACAGCACATCATAAACGCCGGCCCAAATCTAAAGTANAAAAATCTTAAAGCATAAGATACGAAAAAAAATAAACAGCACATCATAAACGCCGGCCCAAATCTAAAGTANCAAAATCTTAAAGCATAAGATACGAAAAAAATAAACAGCACATCATGAACGCCGGCCCAAATCTAAAGTAACATCATTAGCGGGCGGAGTTATAGAATAGAAACCAAAGGCCAAAGACTAACGGTGACAATAAAGCATAATAAATCAGGGAAACGTAATCTCATCATCTTACGCGCGGGCAAACGATCTGAGAAAATGAACATCCTGAGCAATGTACTGTCGGAAAGTGTCCAGCTCAAGTTTCCCCGACGCTAAGCAGACAACAAACGGGGTGTACTTAGCAAGCATAGCCTCCTTCTGTGCCTTTAACCAGAATTTCTTCGCCGGCGAAATGGCCTCGTCGGCCATGCTAGCCACCACAGACATGGCTCCCTCGAAAGAAGCAAAGGAAGACGAAGAAGACAACGCCAAACCCGACTCAACCGAAAGCGGCCTCGACGGCTGGACTAGCCGATTCCGCCGGAGAGTCGAACCAAACCACGACGATGGAAACAAGTAGGAACGATCTGAACAGAAATCGCGAAATCCAGAGAAGGACAGAGATAAAGACCTCGCAAAGAAAGCGTCGAGATGGATAGGGTTAGGGTTTCGGTATGAGAATAGACCAGGGAAGAAGAATCGCATCAGCTGCCGGAAGACCGTGAAATTAGGTAATTGCAGAGGAACGATAAAGGGGGCCGGGTGCGAGCATTTATAAGGGGGCGCTGCGAGCCGCAAGGTATTTTTGGGGTAGAGAAAGCCCNTAGCTGCCGGAAGACCGTGAAATTAGGTAATTGCTGAGGAACAATTAAGGGGGCCGGGTGCGAGCATTTATAAGGGGGCGCTGCGAGCCGCAAGGTATTTTTGGGGTAGAGAAAGCCCGGCCGGCGGCCGGCGCGCATTTTCGGTTGGAAATTGGAGACAGAGCCGGGTAAATGATGCTGAACCAGCGGGTCGATTGGACCGGACCGGTAGTTGGATGATCAGATGGGCGGCTTTCGTAGGGTACTTCACCGTTTGAACCGGTATGGCTATGAGAATGTAAGGTGCAAATGCAATGAGCCAACGGTTACACAAAAAGATATAGGTGGAGAATGCCTTTTAAGGAAATAACTTCTATATAACCTTTGAGCTAGAATATCTCGAAAGAAATATACTTTTTCGCATTCATAACTCGTAAAAAAAGTCATAGTAGAAATCGTGATCTTAAATATTTGAATCATTCTTCTCATGACTGAGAACATCTACGTAGATGATATTCATTTTGAATTGCAATGATATTCTTGACCATTAGGAGGGCGATATCATCAAACAAATAGTTTCGTGGAATTGTGGCATAAAAGATAAATTGTGATTATTTCAATTAGCTTAGCTTGCAGCAGACTTTGCCAATAGAGATGAATTGTGAGGAAATTGAGAGGTCTAATGAATCAAATTTTGATGAGAAGTCGGTGGCAATGAATCAAAGATGAAGGAGATATTGGAGGGATTAGAGATTGGGATAGGGTTATATCAGAGCATTCTACGTTAGAAAAAATGCTCACTGGTACCTTGGAGAAGTCTTGATTGGTTTGGATGATGTAGGCCAATAAACAATTCATCAATGTTGTGACCCATCTCATGNTATAGGCCTATTAATTACTAAACTTGTGAGTAGAGCATTTCAAAGTTGAACACGAGAATTCTTACCTAAAGTTGATTGAAAGCCCGTCTACGGCTTAACAAAATGCTTTATAAGAGCTTGTTAAGATTGTAAGAAAATTATGTATAGCTGAAGGTCAATTAAGAATAAAAAATTATCATGCCAAAAAAANATATAGGCCTATTAATTACTAAACTTGTGAGTAGAGCATTTCAAAGTTGAACACGAGAATTCTTATCTAAAGTTGATTGAAAGCCCGTCTACGGCTTAACAAAATGCTTTATAAGAGATTGTTAAGATTGTAAGAAAATTATGTATAGCTGAAGGTCAATTAAGAATAAAAAATTATCATGCCAAAAAAAATATAATTCAACCATCCCAAACAAGACTTGACGTACAAAGCTTAATTGCTTATCAATTAACAAAGTTGAAGAGGGCTAGGATCTCTCACATTTTACAAGTTATAAATGGAAAGTAATGAAAGAAATAGAAATGCTATGAAAAAAAAGAGAAATATGCTGCCAAATTTTGGTTATTGCCCCCATAGTGATTCCAAATGCTAGAAATTCAAGTGTGGAGAAAATCAAGGGAATAACCAATTCTAGATATTTGCAAAGACCATCAAAACATCAATTCAGGTTACACAAAAAAAAAATAAAAAATAAAAATACAACAATACAGTTTCATCTAAAAAAAGACTAGTCTGCTTGCATATAACTCATACAATTTTTCTGTTATAGCATCAGGCTTTATAATTTGAAGTAGCAGACGCAAAAACAAAAGATCTTTTCCACAAGAACGCAGGCTCTATTTCATCCAAGACCCAGATACTTAAGCCTTTCCTATGATAAGAAACCCATGGAATTACACCAAACTGAATCAAATCAAGCATATGACGTTCAAATTTAAATTAACAAGTCATGTAGTTCAAACTGATCTCATTGAAAATAAAAGCATTTCACATGCCTGGTCCTAGCCACTAAAACACCACAATGTGTGTTGCAAGTGATGAGAAGTTATCCCGATGAATTAGATCACTGTCATCATGAGCTTAAGATCAGCACATCATAGNGTTAACCATAAATACATGAAAAGAATAAGCAAATCCTTTTAAATTATGTTAGATAATGCAAATTATATCAAACAATCAAAATATCAAACACTAACACAAAATAGTATACGAATCTCGCTAAAGTATGTAGAACCAAATTTGAATAAGCTCGAGCTCATCTTCTTTCAAATTTTGGCTTTCAAGTCAGGCTCGAGCCTCACTCTAATCGGAGCCTAATTTCAACTTTTTATTTGATAACTCGAGATTGTTAGAAAAAAAATTCGTGTGGGCAGTATATGCAAAAAAATACATAAAAAATACACTATATATGTTCAAATGAGATTCATGAAAACATTAAGATTAAAATATAAACATATTCATAAAAAAAAACAATAATGTAATTACTTTAAATAAAACTTAACATCATTATTTATCATGAGACAAAATTTGCCTTAAATTGTTGCTTATGCCTGTTTTCTCCTGCTTATTATGATGCCAAAACGGCTTTATTAATGACATTTATGACCATTCATACACATAAGAAAAACAATGAAATAACTATGCATCCAAGATCCTTTATAGTTAGTTAGCCATTATAAAAGAGCAAAATGGCTGCTCTGTTTGCTTTGGAATGCATTAGACAAAAAAAACTGTGCTAAATGCTTAGAAGTGTCCCATCCTTCTAATGGATTTTTCTCTCTCTTTTTTTTTTTTTTGCACTTAAAATTGAGTTAATGGGGTCATTTTAATTCCAAAGTCTATAAAAATGTTGAATTAATCTTCAAATATTTAAATGATGGCTAAGATAGTTCTTCTAAGAATCAAAGGATTTGTACTTTTAAAAATTTTGGGGCTAAAGTGACACTTTTGCGAGCGGACAATTTTAACAATTTTCTCTTTTATAAGAGTTGAAAGAAATTAATCAAAACTATTTTTTGTCGTATGATTGGAGATGATACGGCCAACCATAAGGATAAGGCTACACCCAGTGCTGATCAACCAATATCATCATGTTTTCAAAATGATTGCCCCTAAACCCTATATTTTAATTTTGATTTCAATTTTAATTTACATAAATAATAGTTTTTATTTATTTGTATTTACGGTTGTTCACAAACCAACTTAGAGCAGAGCCGGGGCTAACTAGTCTAGATTGATGAGCTCGATTGGATTGAGTTTAAATCAAAATGGGATCGTACTCATTATGTTTGATTTTGAGCTAGCTAGGCTCGAGATTGAATCAAGCTTGATCAGGCTCAAAATCGAAACAAGTCGGCTCAACTTTGAGTTATTTGGATTTGTTCCAACTCGTAATCGGCTTGATTTGGCTTGAAATCGAAACAAGATGACTCAAACTGAGTTATTTAGATATGTTCCAGCTCGAAATCAGCTTGTAGTTCTTTATATTTGATTTTATTTAGCATTATATATATATTTTTATAAATAATAAAAAAAGATAATTTGAGTTGATCTTTAGCTAGTTCAAGCTGATCAGTGTATGGCTTGAAATCAGCTCGAAAAAAATTTGGAAATTGAAGATTGGGAATCTCAGCTTCCTCAAAAACTCCTTTGTCAATGATAGGTTGTTTTCCTCTTCTTGTTCTTGCATCAAGTGAGTGAGATCAGACAATATTGGTAACCTCACTAGTCACAATATTCTAAATAATGATCGAGGTTTTAGAACAAGAAGTTACAAAATTTTCATCACAGGCGTCGACCATTGCTGAGGCAACAACACCAAGGAGTCGACCCTCTAAATACTACTTTTCATGATATTATCTATCGGTGGAGGAAGTTTCAGCTTTTGCTGCTCGAAAGATAATTTTTTCTTTCACCACCTTCACCTAAGTGACTCCAACAACATTAGAAGCCAGACATAGATCCCAAGTCATCTCTTTTTTCAAAACCCGAGTATGAGTTTTCTCAACAGAATAACATCGCCTCGATTGCTTGCAGTTCTTTTGGAAGGGACTTTGTCTTGTCCCACACTGTCTGCTGACCTAGTTAGGAATCCCCAGTTCCCTAAGCAGGAACCGACCACGAATTGTTTCCTCCCATCCTTAATTTTATTTTTGGCTCCAAGCAGCTGGAGTTTATTCTCAGCTGAGAACATGACAAAGTCCTCCTTATCAACCTTGAATGAGTAAAAATGCTGAACAGATCAGTCAACCAAATGATCACTTCCCGTCAACATAAAATACAAAAATCATGAAGCCGAATCACTTCCCGTCGACACGACCAACACATTTGTAGTAGAGTACGAGCCGAATAGAATGGGGGAGTACTTTGGGGCCATCCTAGCATGAAGCAAGAATTGATCGACATGGAGCTTTGACCTATGGATGCTTCCGTTCGACATATCCGCCGAACGAGCAAGTGAACATGCACTTCTGACAATTTATCAGATATCTCCGAGAGACCTGTGGTCGATTGACAAAGTCAGTCGACTAGCACATGGAACGGTCGACCAACATTATATTTTATTTGCATTACAATATAAATTTTTACTCAACATACATCGATTCAATGCTTTGGATAACTATAGTAATTGTTGTTTCTTTTTATGTAACTATATTTTGAGACTTCTATAAATAGGAGGCCCTGAAATCAATAAAGAGACTTCTTCTTTTTGGATCCTCACATAGGGGAATTTTCCGACACTCTTCACTTACTCTCTTATGTCTCTCTCTCTTTTCTCTCCTCACAAACTCTAACTCTCGGGGCATGTTTCCAAGAAGACAATTTAGGATTCAACATCTACTAAATTGATATATCGTTACATGCTGATAAATTATAGTGATACCAATAAATTATTAATTCTAATGTGTCAAAATTTCAACAAAAAAATTAGCATATTAATTATATTTTATTGCAAAATAAAATAAAATATTTTCTAATCTATGAAAAATGAGGATAAAGCCTATTTNAAGGTGGGGGTTGCCTTTTAAGGAAATAAATTCTATATAACCTTTGAACTAGAGTATCTCGAAAGAAATATAATTTTTCACATTCATAACTGGTCAAAAAAGTCATAGTAGAAACCGTGATTTTAAATATTTTAATCATTCTTCTCATGAGTGAGAACATCTACGCAGATGATATTCATTTTGAATTGCAATGATATTCTTGACCATGAGGAGGTGATGGCATCAAACAAATAGTTTCGTGGAATTGTGGCATAAAAGATAAATTGTGATTATTTCAATTAGCTTAGCTTGCAGCAGGCTTTGCCAATAGAGATGAATTATGAGGAAATTGAGAGGTCTAATGAATCAAATTTTGATGAGAAGTCGGTGGCAATGAATTGAAGATGAAGGAGATATTGGAGGGATCAGAGATTGGGATAGGGTTATATCAGAGCATTCTACGTTTGAAAAAATGCTCACTGGTAACTTGGAGAAGTGTTGATTGGTTTGGGTGATGTAGGCCAACAAACAATTCATCAATGTTGTGACCCATCTCATGATTAAGAACATCATCCTCAATTTCTAACCTCACTCATGAGAATCTTAGTTGACCACTTAATGAAATTACAATGTAAGAAGCAATTTTAGAATATAAAAGATTATTTCTCATTGGGGGTATTTTGATCTAAAACCATTTTAGAGAATAGTTGCCCAAATACATATAAAAATGGGACTTGTGTCCATATAGATGTATTATGACAACTAAAGTGTAATTTATTTTCAAAAATATGTATATGATAATTTTCAAAATTTTAAAAATAATTTTTTGAGAACACAAGCATTACATTAAGATTGGTGCATAAAGATGCACGAACACATATACATATACAAATGTTAACTTCCTAATGATGACTTTCTTATTATCAACAATCCTTATATTAGAAAATATTGAGTTATTGATGTATATTTTTGGCACCATGGATAGTAGTCGGAATCTTCTAAACCACCTTATTCTTTCAATGATGAAGTATGCCTTCGGAGTACGTTGAAAGAGTTATGATTAACGAAGGGAAGAAGCTAGCTCAAATTTGAACTAATTATGCTCCAATTATGGTCATAAACTTGAACATATCGAATTCAAGCTAGGCTCACTTTTTGAATGAAACCTGAATCAATCTAGAGCCAATCCAATTTTTCGATACAAATTGGGCGTTACGAATAGGCTACACTAGTAAAGTGATAACAATTAGTTAGCATAAGTGAATTAAAGCATTCAGAACATTACTCAAAACAAAATTGGTCAAAGTTAACCATAAATACATGAAAAGAATAAGCAAGTCCTTTTAAATTGTGTTAGATAATGCAAATTATATCAAACAATCAAAATATTAAACACTAACACAAAATAGTATATGAATCTCGCTAAAGTATGTAGAACCAAATTTGAATAAGCTCGAGCTCATCTTCTTTCAAATTTTGGCTTTCAAGTCAGGCTCGAGCTTCACTCTAATCGGGGCCTAATTTCAACTTTTTTTTGATAACTCGAGCGTTTATCCAATAAATTGTGCCAATATGCCTTAATTGGTGGACATGTGGGTAGCATACGCAAAAAAAAATACATAAAAAAATACACTATATATGTTCAAATGAGATTCATGAAAGCATTAAGATTAAAATATAAACATATTTATAAAAAAACAATAAGGTAATTACTTTAAATAAAACTTAACATCATTATTTATCATGAGACAAAATTTGCCTTAAATTGTTGCTTATGNTTTTGAACTAATTATGCTCCAATTATGGTCATAAACTCAAACATGTCGAATTCAAGTTAGGCTCACTTTTGAATTAAACATGAATCAATCTAGAGCCAATCCAGTTTTTCGATACAAATTGGGCGTTACGACTAGACTACACTAGTAGAGCAATAACAATTAGTTAACATAATTGAATTAAAGCATTCAAGAACATAACTCAAAACAAAATTGGTCAATGTTAACCATAAATACATGAAAAGAATAAGCAAATCCTTTTAAATTATGTTAGATAATGCAAATTATATCAAACAATCAAAATATCAAACACTAACACAAAATAGTATACGAATCTCGCTAAAGTATGTAGAACCAAATTTGAATAAGCTCGAGCTCATCTTCTTTCAAATTTTGGCTTTCAAGTCAGGCTCGAGCCTCACTCTAATCGGAGCCTAATTTCAACTTTTTATTTGATAACTCGAGATTGTTAGAAAAAAAATTCGTGTGGGCAGTATATGCAAAAAAATACATAAAAAATACACTATATATGTTCAAATGAGATTCATGAAAACATTAAGATTAAAATATAAACATATTCATAAAAAAAAACAATAATGTAATTACTTTAAATAAAACTTAACATCATTATTTATCATGAGACAAAATTTGCCTTAAATTGTTGCTTATGCCTGTTTTCTCCTGCTTATTATGATGCCAAAACGGCTTTATTAATGACATGTATGACCATCCAATTTTTCTTTCTTTTTTTTTTTTTGCACTTAAAATTGAGTTAATGGGGTCATTTTAATTCCAAAGTCTATAAAAATGTTGAATTAATCTTCAAATATTTAAATGATGGCTAAGATAGTTCTTCTTCTAAGAATCAAAGGATTTGTAATTTTAAAAAATTTTGGGCTAAAGTGACACTTTTGCAAGCGGACAATTTTAACAAATTTCTCTATTATAAGAGTTGAAAGAAATTTATCAAAACTATATTGTGTCGTATGATTGGAGATGATACCACCAACTAGAAGGATAAGGCTACACCCAGTGCTGATTAACCAATATCATCATATTTTCAAAATGATTGCCCCAAAACCCTACATTTTAATTTTGATTTCAATTTCAATTTAAATAAAAAGAATAGTTTTTATTTATTTGTATTTACGGTTGTTCACAAACCGACTTAGAGCAGAGCCGGGGCTAACTAGTCTAGATTGATCAGCTCGATTGGATTGAGTTTAAATCAAAATGGGATCGTACTCATTATGTTTGATTTCGAGCTAGCTAGGCTCGAGATTGAATCGAGCTTGATCAGGCTCAAAATCGAAACAAGTCGGCTCAACTTTGAGTTATTTGGATTTGCTCCAACTCGTAATCGGCTTGATTCGGCTTGAAATCAAAACAAGATGACTCAAACTGAGTTATTTGGATATGTTTCAGCTCGAAATCAGCTTGTAGCTCTTTATATTTGATTCTATTTAGCATTATATATATTTTTTATAAATAAAAAAAAGGATAATTTGAGTCGATCTTTAGCTAGTTCGAGCTGATCAGTGTATGGCTTGAAATCAGCTCGAAAAAAATTTGAAGATTGAAGATTGGGAATCTCAGCTTCCTCGAAAACTCCTTTGTCAATGATAGGTTGTTTTCCTCTTCTTGTTCCCGCATCAAGTGAGTGAGATCGGGCAATATGGTAACCTCACCAGTCACAATATTCTAAATAATGATCGAGGTTTTAGGACAAGAAGTTACAAAATTTTCATCACAGGCGTCGGCCATCGCCGAGGCAACAACACCAAGGAGTCAACCCCCTAAAATACTACATTTTATGATATTACCTATCAGTGGAGGAAGTTTCAGCTTTTGCTGCTTGAAAGATAATTTTTCTTTCACCACCTTCACCCGAGTGACTTCAACGACATCAGAAGCCAGGCATAGATCCCGAGTCATCTCCTTTTTTCGAAACCCGAGTAAGGGTTCTCTTAGCAGTGTAACATCGCCCCGATTGCTTGCAGTTCATTTGGAAGTGACTTCGTCTTGTCCTCGCCGTCTGCTAACCTGGTTAGGATTCCCCAGTTGCCTGAGTAGGAACCGACCACAAATTGTTTCCTCCCGTCCTTTATTTTATTTTTGACTCCAAGCACGCGAAGTTTATTCTCGGCTGAGAACATAACAAAGTCCTCCTTATCAACCTTGAATGAGTAAAAATGACTGAACATATCAGTCAACCAAATGATCACTTCTCGTCGACAGAAAATAAAAAAATCATGAGCACAATAATGGAGTTTGGAATGATCTGTGCCAAAGTAACTCCATACTTGTTGAAAACGCTTTGTAACTCAGAGCACAGGGATAGTCAAAGGTCGCACTTGAACTGACCTCGATAGAAGAGCATATCTGCACCGACGTTGTCCGTCGGGTGGTCTGACTCCTACCCCTTTCGAAAGACAATACTGTTATAAAAAACATACAACCTTTCAATCTCTTTAACATCTTCCGCTGACACGACCAACACATTTGTAATAGAGTAAGAGCCGAACAGAATGGAGGAGTACTTTGGGGCCATCCTAGCATGAAGCAAGAATTGACCGACATGGAGCTTTGACCTATGGATGCTTCCGTTCGACATATCCGCCGAACGAGAGAGCACAAGCAAGTGATCATGCACTTCTGACAATTTATCGGATATCTCCGAGAGGCCTGTGGTCGGTTGACAGAATCAGTCGACTAGCACATCGAACAGTCGACCGACATTAAATTTTATTTGCATTACAATGTAAATTTTTACTCAACATACATTGATTCAATGCTTTGGATAATTATGGTAACCGTTGTTTCTTTTTATGTAACTATATTTTGAGACTTCTATAAATAGGAGGCCATGAAATCAATAAAGAGACTTCTTCTTTTTGGATCCTCACATAGCGGAATTTTCTGACACTCTTGACTTACTCTCGTATCTCTCTGTCTCACTTCTCTCCTCACAAACTCTAACTCTCGGGGCATGTTTCCAAGAAGACAATTTAGAATTCAACATCTACTAAATTGATATATCGTTACATGCTGATAAATTATAGTGATATCAATAAATTAATAATTTTAATGTGTCAAAATTTCAACAAAAAAAATTAGCATATTAATTATCTTTTATTGCAAAATAAAATAAAATATTTTCTAATCTAGGAAAAATGAGGATAAAGCCTATTTTTTGTTGCTCATTAATGAACTTCAATAAACTTTCATCAATATTTAGTACTACTTTTTTTTTTTTGCTTTAATAAAAAAGATTATAATACACTAATAAGAAAGAAAAGTAAATATGTTAGCATAAGGAAAAATATAATTTTTGTTGACAAAAACAAAGTTTCCTTAAACTATTGATCTAGTTTCAAGCAGAGTTGGGTTGGCTCAAAATTAGCTCGAAAAAAAATTGATCGTAAATTTTGTCCCGTAGCTTGACTCGTTTATTTCTATCTGATCTCGATCCGAACCAAAATTCGAGATGATTTTTTAGTGATCAATAATCTTCAAACTAAATCGCTAAATTCACAGCCCTAACATCAATAGGGTTATTACCGATCCGAGCTGAATTCGACTAAAAAAAAAAATTAATTCAAAATTTTGGTACATAGCTCGACCCTTTTTTCGATCTTATCTCAATCCGAGCCAAAAATCTCATCAATTTTTAAACTAGTAATGATCTTCGAGCTAAATTCTCAGCCCTAACTATAACACCATAATATAGCTCACTTTATGTGGATTGTAAACATTTTAAAGCGGCTATAATAAAACAAACTGTCCCTTACTGCTGATGCTGGAAAAAGGTTTTTTAATTGCAGAGCTTAGAAAAAAGGTTTTCTAATTTGGGGCATTTACATAATTAGCACATAAATCTTATGTATTTACATATCTCACACCTAAACTTTCATATCACACACATGTCACTCAATTTTTTTAATTTCACATAAAAAAATATCACAATTATCACTTTTAATTTCACATCGAAATAATGTATATGTTGATGTGTGCTAGAGAATTCAAGGTGGTAGAGTAATGAATTATTGTTTGTAAGTCGCACAAAATCGAGCACACACTCGGATAATAAAAGCGATGGATGGAAACAGTAGATATTTTTACGTGTAAAACTAATAAAGGGAAAAACAACGGGGTCTAACTGACCAAAAGAAAATATGTTGAGATTTTCATACCTATTTTATACTGATTTTGATGATATTGCACGATATTTTTTTATGTTTTGTTACAAGTATGATGAATTATGGTCATTGGAGCAAAAAGATGCAAAAACGGTGCAATTTGGAGCAAAAACGAGCAANCTATCTCGATCTGAGCCAAAATTCGAGACGATTTTTGAGTGATGGATAATCTTCAAACTAAATCGCTAAATTCACAGCCCTAACATCAATAGAATTATTACCGATCCGAGCTGAATTCGACTAAAAAAAAATAATTCGAAATTTTGGTACATAGCTGGACCCTTTTTTTTCGATCCTACCTCAATCCGAGCCAAAAATCTCAATAATTTTCAAACTATTAATGATCTTGGAGCTAAATTCTCAGCCCTAATTATAACACCATAATATAGCTCACTTTATATGGATTGTAAACATTTTAAAGCGGCTATAATAAAACAAACTGTCCCTCACTGCTGATGCTGGAAAAAAGGTTTTTTAATTGGAGAGCCTAGAAAAAGGTTGCCTAATTTGGGGCATTTACATAATTAGCACATAAATCTTATGTATTTACATATCTCACACCTAAACTTTCATATCACACACATGTCACTCAATTTTTTTAATTTCACATAAAAAATATCACAATTATCATTTTTTAATTTCACATCAAAATAATGTATATGTTGATGCATGCTAGAGAATTCAAGGCGGTATGGTGATGAATTATTGTCTTTAGGTCGTACGAAATCAAGCACACTTAGATAACAAAAGCGATGGATGGAAACAGTAGATGTTTTTAAGTGGAAAACTTGTAAAGAAAAATCACGGGGTCTAGCCCAATTAAAATAGTTTACTATGAGTTGATGATTACACATACAAACCTTTGTTCTATAGGCGAGAAATGATTACACAATTTTTCGAGTTACAACGTTCATGCGCAGAAGAACTCGTTGTCCCGCAACAGAAAAAAGTCGTTGTGGGGTGTAATTGTCGGAGCTTCAGTACATTTTCTTTGAACTTAACACAAAGTTCGAGATGATGCACTGCTTCGTGGTTCCACATCATTGGCTTCGTGGTTCCACTTCATTGGTTGTTTTTTTGCACGGTACTTCATCGCTCCACCATGCAAGCATTGACTCTACACTAATATTTATTGCGTCATGCAGAGGGCGCCTGATGGTGGCCGACAGTGGCTTGCGGCTGCAGAAGCAAGTGTTGTTTGTTGGATCTTCGGTGCAGCAGTTTTCTTCCAACTTAACGTGTAGGCCCGCTCTCAAGATGTGGTAGGACACTATTTATAGAAGAATTCAAACCACTATCTCAGACGGATCCAAAGAGAATCTATCGGCTGGACATCGTTCAGAGAACATCTGAGTGTCTTAATGATGTCAGAATTGAACGATCTTAGACTCGCTGAATTCATCTCGTCAATACACTCGATTTAACTATAAGCTTGTTAAACTGGAAATCCGCTTAACCTTTCAATCCTGTATTTCAAACTTATAAAAAACTATTTAACGTCTTGAAATAGCTTGATTTGACTCAGATTTGACCAATTTTGGTACCATTAGTTTTGCCTCATCAAGGCGTTCAGTTTGAGTGTAAGTTTGATGAAATCAAAATTTCGAATAACTTTTAATCAAAATTTAAATATTTTTTTTTAAAAATTTACCTTTAAGATTCATGAGAAATAATACATTTATTGATACATATAAATATGAAAATTTAGACATGAGATATATAAATAAAAAAATAATTTGTACCACATATTTAAATTTCTTTAATTTCTTTTGGAAAAATGTTTTTTTAGTAGTCCCATCACACTTTTTAACAAAAAGTCTATTCCCCCGTTAGAATTTTATACTCATCTTTAGAACGGCCGACCCAAAATTAAAATATATAACACATTATGATTATGGTAACAGAGCTGGATGGCACGTGAATAAATTGCAAGTGCAATAAGACAATTCATTGTCAAACTCTAAAGATTCCTTCATCTATTCCTTATTTTCAAATAATTGATGATGGCGTAGGGCTGGAATATTGCATTTAAAAATATCAAGATAAGGCACAATAATGATATTATAATTACAATGGTGCTTTCTATTCGGGCTCAGGTCTGATCTGAAATTGATTTGACGGTCGACCAAACTCAAACAGACTCGCCTCATACCCATAAAGCCGGCCAATGTAACACATTTAACACAATGAATAATAGCTATTCATGTTTAAAAAGAGTCATTTCAGATCAATTTCGGTTCAATTTCAAGTTGGTAGATCGATTTCAAATCAATTAGGGTTAACATGTCATTTGTGGATTAGCGGTAACTCGAAACCAACCCTGAAAAATTAAATGTGTTATGATATTTAACTCGAACCCCACACAAAAACTATTCGGATCAAGCTGAACCTGGATTTTTTGAGTGGTTCGGGATGATTTCGCGAGTCGATCAATTTTTTACACCACAAATTTAAACTATCACACTAGTAACTAATAATGTTATTTATATTATTTCATTTTAATATGAGATAATAACAAATTAAATATTTGCATTATAAATTAAATGGCATAGCATGTGATTATATAAATAAAATATGCCAAATAATATTATTAGTCATGTCTAAATATTTTGTGCTTGGCCTAACCCATCCCTCATATCTTTGACTCTTGTGTTCATAAAATGTCATCTCATTGACTCATGTGCTCATAAAATGATTCTCATGAATTATGAGTTGGTCTACTACCTACATGCCACATCATTGATTTACTATAATTAATTGAATAGTTAAATATTTTCTCTCCATTATGCATTTTATTTTATAAATAATTCTCTTAAGTGTATGAATATGGGTTGAAAAATGAAATAAAATTTAAGCAATGTTGTACTTTATTTTAGTTGTCATGATATTGAGGCAATGCAATAAAATAGTCTTCATTATTCATTCATTTTTCTAACATAAAGATCTCATAAGGATCCAAAAGTTGTTGCTCAATGAATTATCATTAATTTGTATAGAAAAGAAATTCAACAATAGGATTTTCACTCTTGAAGGCGATTCTTCGATTCCACTAGAGTTTGAAGAGGCTTCCTGCTTTTCTTTCCTCCTCTTGAGGAAAATCTAGGTTTTTCTCTCTTCTTTATGATTGGTGGCATTTCACTGGAGCTTGGGGTTTTGACCTTTTTCATTCATGGATGCTTCTTCATTTCCTCCCCTCTCTTGCTTCTTAAATTGTTCTCTTCTTGGCCTTTCGCAGGCTCTGAATGGGAAATATTTGATATCTTCGCTATATACTAATTCATGTAATAAAATTGATTTTATTGGTCTTTTAGAAACAAAAGCTTCTGTTGATGCCTTGTCAGATTCTTACCTTTCTAACTCTGAATATGTTTTATTTTGAGGGCAGTGTTAATAATTTTAAGTATGCTGATAATTTTAGTAATGTTATCATTTTTAGTGCATTTTTGTTGTCACCCTGTTAGAACACCCAGTTCCTCACTCTATAGGGGCAAAACGTGCAAAATNTAATTTGTAAGGAGATATTCTAGCATTGCATGGATCGGCGAGAGACTTTGTGGGAAATATTTTCTTCTTTCTTTCAAAGGGAAAAAACTAAGTATTGTGTTCTTCATTATCTTATGGTTTTGTAAAAATTTCAGTGGATTTGCTTTGGTTAAATGAAGTTTTCGTTGTGTTTTCTTCGTGCTTTGTGATGAGCTTCTCTTAATCTCTCTTCTTGTTTGGAAATAAGATTTGCTTTGATGAAATGAAGTTTTCCGTTGTGTTTTCTTCGTGCTTTGTGATGTGTTTCTTATTTGCTTTGGTTAAATGAAGTTTCCGTCGTGTTTTTTTCGTGCTCTGTGATGGGCTTCTCTTACTCTCTCTTCTTGTTTGGAAATAATGACATGAGAAGATTATGCCGTTATTTTCATTTTACTTTTCTTTTGTAATGAGTATAATTCATGTTTAGAATTTTTTTATGCATGTTAGAAGCGGATTTAATTATCAATGTAATGGTTTTTACTTGCACTTTATTTACATTACAGTTAGAAGCAGATTTAATTATCAATGTGATGGTTTTTACTTGCACTTTATTTACATTACAATTGCCTGTTGTAGTGTTAAAGTTTGTTGTAATTGCATTAAGACCCGAGAGGGCTGTGTAATTCTCTTCTGTTGTAGTGTTAAAGTTCGTTGTAATTGCATTAAGACCCGAGAGAGCTGTGTAATTCTTAACAAAGTAAAACCACATTCAAATTCCATGGATGGTTAAGTTCATGGGAGTTGAGTGCAAATAAATAGAGAAATATACTTTGATGGCGTAGAATTTGAGATTTTAGGGTGACAGACTAAAATCCCCATCAGTCCTATTGTTTGAGTACAGAAGCGGAGATGTTAGCCCTCAGGAGAGAGGAACGTGTGAGCTCCGAAGTGACAGCCGGTATCCTTCCAGCCTAGCCACGAATTCAGTAAACAAGTATAGAATTAGTCAATATTTTTTATGCCTGGACCAAAGGGTAAAGAATATGATTGCTTCTATTTGGCACATATAATATTTAATGCATCTCATTCATTTACATTATATAATTCATTACATAAGAATAGTAGTTTGTAGTATCTCAAAATTCTCCAAACCAATTCATCCAAAAAGGGTTATTTTTAGAATTAATATTTGCAATTAGTTATAGTTACTATCTTTACATTTAACACTTGCATTTAGGAGTAGTTGCTAGATAAAACTTTAGTTATAGTTACTATCTTTACATTTAACACTTGCATTTAAGAATAGTTACTAGGTAAAACATCATTTTAATCGACATTCTAAACTAAGGGCTAATAGTAGTAGATTAGAATTTGACTAAGGGCCTCTTACCTCGCTTCCCTGTGGGATCGATAAACGGGACTCCACTAGAGCCCTGTATTACTTGTGTTTGAAATTGCGACTTTACAAAATTATTATAAAATAATAACTTTGGGTTCATAAATTTAAGCATATATAAAGTCGTTTTCACTAACCCAGTTGAAATAATTCACTATGAGTTGGTGATTACACGTACAGACCTCTGTTCTATATGTGGGAAATGATTACACAATTTTTTGAGTTACAACGTTCATGTGTAGCAGAACTCGTTGTCCCTCAACAGAGAAAAGTTGTTGTGGGGTGTAATTGTTGGAGCTCTAGTACATCGTCTTTGAGCTAGCCACAAAGTTCAGGACGATGCACTGCTTCGTGATTCCACATCATCGATTCTTGTTTCACATAGTTCTTCCTTGCTCCACCATGCAATTATTGACTCTACACGAAGATTTATTGCGCCATGCAGAGGACGCCGATGGTGGTCGACAGTGGCTTGCGGCTTGCAGAAGCAAGAGGTGTTTATTGGATCTTCGGTGCAGCAGTTTTCTTCCGACTTAACGTGTAGGCCCCCTCTCAAGAGGTGGTAGGGCTCTATTTATAGAAGAATTCAAACCACTCTATCAGACCGATCCAAAGAGAATCCATCGGCTGTACATCGTTCAAAGAACATCCGAGTGTCTTAATGATGTCAGAATTGAACGAACTTAGACTCGCTGAATTCATCTCGCCGAAACACTCGATTTAACTATAAGTTTGTTAAACTGGAAATCCGTTTAATCTTTCAATTGTGTATTTCAAACTTATAAAAAACTATTTAACGTCTTGACATAACTTGATTTGACTCAAATTTGACCAACTTTATTACCATTGGTTTTGCCTCGTCGAGACGTTCAGCTTGAGTGTAAGTTTGATGAAATCAAAATTTTGAATGATTTTTAATCTAAATTTAAATATTTTTTGTTTAAAAATTTACTTTTAAGATTCACGAGAAATAATAAATTTATTGATACACATAAATATGAAAATTTAGACATGAGATATATAAATAAAAAATAATTTGTACCACATATTTAAATTTCCATAATTTTATTTGAAAAAAAAATGTTTTTTTAGTAGTCCCATCACACTTTTTAACAAAAAGTCGATTCCCCCGTTTATCATTTTATAATCGTCTTTAGAACGGCCGACCCAAAATTAAAATATAAAGTCTTAACACATTATGATAACAGAGCTGGATGGCACGTGAATAAATTGCAAGTGCAATAAGACAATTAATTGTCAAAGTCTAAAGATTCCTTCATCCATTCCTTATTTTCAAATAATTGATGATGGCGTAGGGTTGGAATATTGCATTTAAAAATATCAAGATAACGCACAATAATAATATTATAATTACAATGGTGCTTTCTATTCGCGCTCAGGTCTGATATGAAATTGACCTGACCCGAATACGGTCGACCAAACTCAAATAGGCTCGCCTCATACCCATAAAGCCGGCCAATGTAACGCGTTTAACACAATGAATAATAGCTATTCTTGTTTAAAAAGAGTCATGTCAGATCAATTTCGGTTCAATTTCAAGTTAGTAGATCAATTTCAAATCAATTAGGGTTAACATGTCATTTTTGGATTAGCGGGTCAGCTCATTATATGTGTTATGATATTTAACTCGAACCCCACACAAAAACTATTCGGATCAACCCGAACTTGGATTTTTTGAGTGGTTCTGGTTGATTTCGCGAGTCGATCAATTTTTGACACCCCAATTTTAAACTATCACAATATTAACTAATAATGTTATTTATATTATTTCATTTTAATATGAGATAATAACAAATTAAATAATTTTAGTATAAATTAAATGGCATAGCATGTGATTATATAAATAAAAATATGCCAAATAATATTATTAGTCATGTCTAAATATTTTGTGCTTAGCCTAACCCAACCCTCATATCTTTGACTCTTGTGTTCATAAAATGTCATCTCATTGACTCATGTGCTCATAAAATGATTCTCATGAATTATGAGTAGATCTACTACCTACATGATCATCATTGATTTATTATAATTAATTGAATAGTTAAATATTTTCTCTCCATTATGCATTTTATTTTATAAATAATTCTCTGAAGTGTATGATTATGGGTTGAAAGATGAAATAAAATTTAAGCAATGTTGTACTTTATTTTAATTGTCATGATATTGAGGCAATGCAATAAAGTAGTCTTCATTATTCATTCATTTTTCTAACATAAAGATCTCATAAGAATCCAAAAGTTGTTGCTCAATGAATTATCATTAATTTGTATAGAAAAGAAATTCAACAATGATTTATTAGGGGAAATAAATTTGATGACTATATAGGATTTTCACTCTTGAAGGCGATTCTTCGATGCCACTAGAGTTTGAAGAGACTTCCCGCTTTTCTTTCCTCCTCTTGAGGAAAATCTAGGTTTTTCTCTCTTCTTTATGATTGGTGGTGTTTCACTGGGGTTTGGGGTTTTGCCCTTTTTCATTCAGGGATGCTTCTTCATTTCCTCCCCTCTCTTCATTTCCTCCCCTCTCTTGCTTCTTAAATTGTTCTCTTCTTGGTCGTTTGCAGGCTTTGAATAGGAAATATCTGATATCTTCGCTCTATACTAATTCATGTAATAAAATTGATTTTATTTGTCTTTTAGAAACAAAAGCTTTTGTTGATGCCTTGTTGTATTCTTACTTTTCTAACTCTATGAATATGTTTTATTTTGAGGGCAGTATTAATAATTTTAAGTATGCTGATAATTTTAGTATTGTTATCATTTTTAGTGCATTTTTGTTGTCAACCTGTTAGAACACCCAATTCCTCACTCTATGGGGGCAAAACGTGAAAAATTGGCAAGTTTTAGAGTTTTAGAGCTGATGTCGGCCTTGGTTATCGTTGTGCCCTTGCTCTCGTAATGTTTTTGTGCACATGTGAGCACACTTGGGAACATGTTTCAATAAACTAACCCTATATTGCAGTGCCACTTCCTAGCACTGCGATGCCAAGGTGTCTTTAATGGTTGGTGGGGGCCCAATTTTGGAAAGTGGTTATGCACTTTTATGATAATTTGACCAAATCTTTGCATAACATCACAACACTTCTCTTGGCACCCCAGTGCCTCATCGATCCCATTGATGACAACCATATGTAATATATGCTAAATATAATGGAGCTATTAATTTATAGAGCCATCACTGCAATGTTGCTTCTAAGCGTTGTGACACCATTTCATCTATAAATAAGGTATCATTTGAAGAAAAAAGTTTATTTTAATCTTATCCCTATCTCCCATCCTCTTAATTTTCTAGTTTCTGGTAAAGGAAATGACACCCCATCTTTGCATGAGGGGAATAAGACCGATCAATAATCACTCCGATCAAAAATCATAATAATTAAAAATTGACCTAAATTAAAATTTAGGATTAAATTATCATCTCTTTAAAATGAGTATTTTATTTCCCATTTTACTTTTTTGCATGGCCTTTAAGATGGATTTAAAACGGGCTGTAAAATATGAACATCACCCAAGTCATATTTAATATATCCTCCATGCTTAGAATTGCTTTTATATAATTGCATCATTCTATATGTCCCCAGTCTAATGAGCCAAGCATAAAATTTCTACTTAGGTGGTCGTATAGCACGTTTGAGGTGTTAGAGGCTTCCCCAACCAGATGTGGTATACTTCCTTTGTGTGGCGATTTTGGCTTTCTAGCCAGACACCTCTTCTTTTTTTTTCTTTCTAATTGCTTCTTATCCATTTATATGACAGGTATAAGTCTTATCTCTTGGAGTTCTACCTTTATAGAATCATAGGAGTTTGAGTCTTTTTCTTTTCATTGAACTTAGGTCTATCAAGGTTCCCTTAGATGACAAAACACATGGGTTGCTGACAAGGGTTCTCTAGTTAGGCTGGGTCAATTTCCTTCAAGATGAGGTAGACTTAGAGTCTCCATAGCTTGAGATGATGAATCCATGACATTCTGGCCTGAATACCTCTGCCTACTAAAGGATTTTTTCCCTTTTCTTGATAAACCCCTTTTGAGCTCTGTCGAGTCTTTGGATACATCATAGAAGTCATCTAGTTGACCCCATTTTTTTGACAAGCTTGCTGCTCATTTGGGATATAGTGATTCACCATCTACTCTTATGCCCAGTTAGACCTTGAAGTAGTAAGATGATCCTACTTGCTGACCTAGTTATTTCTTAGGCTTAGTTTAATGATGCGTCGCTACCTATGTGAAATGTGAGAGACTCACTCTATCCCTTTATAGCTTGGTGTGAACTTTGATAACATTGTGATGTTTCGATGAAATAATTATCCTTTATGACACCCATTTTTAATATTTGTTACTTAAATGTAAGCACGACCCCTGTCATCAAGAGTATTCTTAGGTATCCCATAAGATGTAATTAACTAAAGGGATACATCCCTTTGGAAGTTGCTTTTGACCCCACAATAAAAATATATTTTTTGGTTCTCTGGTTATGAGTTGCTTAGATAAAGATTCTCTTTGTGGATATTGTGTTTTTAGGTATTTCGATATGATTCTGTTTTGACGTATAATCTCAACCTATCACATGGGAATTACCTACATAAGCTCTCCATGTTTTTTTAATTGTTTTGTCTATTTTCATCGTATATTCTCAATCTTTTTTATTCCTTTCTTCTCTAAATTATCTTTGATAATCTGGGAGAGAGATTTACTTGGAAATGAGAAATCATACGAAGATACACACACACACACACACATAGAGACAAGCTGACGACTCTAATGTTGAATAGCAAAAACACACACACACACACACACACACACACACACCTCCTACAGCTCTATGAATTTATTCAAAAGAGTATTTCACCTTCTTTGCTATTCTTTCACAAATTCATTAGAGTTTGCTATTCTAGATCTTTTCTTTCTTCTGTCAAGGGGGTTCATACTCAAATGAAGGTGCAGGTGAATTTGCTATCTTACAGACATTTTCCTCTCATTTTGCAGTATAGAGTGAGTGAAACCTAATCCTATTCAAGAAAGGTGAGGTTTTAGTTAACTTGGACTCACCGATATTTCTTTCTTCGACAAATTCCACTTATTTTGTAACACATACAATCTTCTTATGAAGTCTCATATTATGATTTCTTTATTGGGTTTTAGTTAGTCAATGAGTAACTTCAACAACATACCAATCTTAAAAACAATTAAGGTTTTAAGAAGTTATCCTATCTCCTCAGTAGTCTTATGGTTTTCAGAAATCTCTAGACTTGTTAATTTTCATTTCTTCAGAATAGTAAGTAACTCTATAATCAACATCAGTAGTTGTTTCAACAAGAAAGATCTTAATGGTTCTCTTTTTTAGTGAAGGAAATTCTTATTCATATATGATGTTAAATTCCATTAATGACTCCTTTTCATCAATGATTTAGGGGGCTACTGTGGAAAAGTTCATACGCTGGTCCACCCTTCAAATGAATAGAGTCAAGAGCCAAGTTTGTTCCATTTTTTTAAGGAAAAAATTAGTTTAAGAGTTGACATCTTTCATGTAGTTGAATGCAAAGAGAACATCAAGGGGAAGTTGACTGTTGAATCTTTGAATTTTAGTGAATTTGAGATCAAAACCAGTTTGAAAATGCATTCAATTGAAGGAGAATAACGATAGGCAAGTCCTTTACTCAACAAATAAAGTTTAAATCAAAGTTAAGGATGTAAGGTGGGAACTATAATTCAAGGATGTTTGGCGAACTCATTCCATGAATGATAAATGAAAGTCCAACTTAATAGAGTAGCTTGAGTCTATAAGGAATACAAATAATATCGATAAATAATAACATAAGTCAATATTAAATATGCAGAGTGGAAATTTATCCAGTGGAGTCGCTAGAAGAACCCTGGTGGACAATTTTTGTTGTTGTGAGTTAACGTGTATACACCATAGATCTTGAAAGATTTTCTATCTAAATGATCATATATGACAATTAAAGAATAATACAATACTTTGAGGAGAAGAAATATTACCGTAGAAATGAAGATAATCATTCAGATGATAAAAATCCCTCAAGACTTATAGGTTTACACGAACTAATTTTTCCCTACCTTATGGATGTAAAATAGGGTTTATTTTATTATAGGGTCTAGTATCCCTACAAAAGCAAGCCAATTATAATCCAAATTTGGTAGAATGGGACATACAATCCAATGACTATGTGTCATGGAAAGACCCAGGAGGAGGGACTTGACCATTCCAGGGAGGATGGTTTACTCAAAAGACATAGATTGAAGATACTTTCAAGGTAGAATTAAAGAGTTTAAGATATGTTTATTGGGTTTGATTGATTAAAAGTTTGAGCATGTACTGGTTTGAGTTGAAAGAGATCCCTAAACTAAAGGGTAGAGTTGGGTAAGAAAGCTTTCTAAATGTAGGTAAGAATCCTAGTTACCTTAGACTATACAAAGAGCCTAAATGGGTGGACAAACCTAAAGTTTTGGAATAATGCTATCAGTCAAGATGCCAATGAATTTCCATCATCCCATGTGCATTGATAACATTTATCCATGAACCAACCTTATAACTTTGAAATCTCCAATGACAAATCAAGGGTTTTTTAGTTAAGAGTTGTTAGTGGTGCCTTTGCCAGTAATGATGTGTTACTTCATCTTAGGTCACCTATAAAGTTTTAAGGGGTAAGGTTGTTTATTTTATAGGTCTCAGTTTTTAATTATAGCTATTGGTACCTAGTAAACTAACCTACGCTTCTAAACTGGACTAATTTAGGTTATGTGTTGCCCTTAGTTTTATTTCTACATTGTTTAACCTGGGGTTTGGGGCATATTTATCTCAATTTGGTTCTCATTATTTAAGTTAGTGGATTTAAATTTTTATTTAAGATTGATATTTAGTTACTGATTTGTTTTGATTCCTAGGTTTTCAATCATGATGATAATAAAGTCTTTTTAGGTTTAAAGTTTGCATTTAATATGTTTTATTAAAATGTTAGCAAGAAGAACCTACATGAGAAGTTCCCCTCTTCCTTTTATTTTAGCCTTTCGTTTTATTTTCATATACAAGAAGTACTATACATGGTACACGAAGAGAATGAAAACATGATTGAACTACACATAAAACACTAAACATGAAATTAAATTAGGTTAGACTCAGAACTTGGGCTAGGGTTGGGTTGGATTGAGCTAGGGTCAACAAAGGCCCACAACTAAAGTTAGCTAAGGATAGCTAAGGTTAACTAAGGCCAGCTAAGGTCAGCTAGGGCTAGCTAAGGTCAGCTACGGTTAGCTAAGGTTAACTAAGGTAAGATAGGGTCAGCTAGGGCTAGCTACAGTTGGTTGGGTCGAGTTAGGTTGGTTTGGGTCGAGTTGGGCTAGGTTCGGTGAGGTCGGACATAGGTTGGGTTAGGCATAGGTTGGGTTGGGCTGGGTTAGGTTAGATTGGGCTAGGCTGGGTTAAGTTGGGTTAGGTCAGCCTAAGTTGGGTTAGTTTGGGTTAGGCTAGGCTAGTTTGGGCTAGTTTGGGCTTTGCTAAGTTGGGTTAGGTTGGGCTAGGTTGGAATGGGTTGGGTTGGGCTAGATTGGGCTAGGTTGGGTTGGTCTAGGTTGGGCTAGGTTGGGTTGGGCTAAGTTTGGTTAGGTTGGCTAGGTGGGTTAGGTTGAAATAGGTTGGGTTGGGCTAGGTTAGGCTAGGTTGAGTTAGTTCGGGTTGGGCTAAGTTGCGTTAGGTTGTGTTAGATTGAGCTAGGTTGGGTTAGGTTGGCCTATGTTAGGTCAAGCTGGGTTGGGTAAGATTGGATTAGGTTGGATTAGGTTGGGTTAGGTTGGGCTCAAGTGAGGTTGGTTTCTTGTCAGGTTTGGGTCAGGTCAGATTTGAGTTTGGGTCAGGTCAAGTCAATGTCAAGTCAGTTTGGGTTTGTGTCATGTTGGGTTCGGGTCAGGTTAGGTCTGAGTCAAGTTTGGGTCAAGTTAAATTCAGATCATGTTTGGTCAAGTTTGGGTTAGGTTGGGCTTAATCAGATTGGGTTTGGGTCTGGTCAATTCTGGTTCAGATCAAATTCTGGCCAGATTCAGTTTCAACTAACCTTGGGCTAGCCAAATTACTTCATTTAATTAATTAAGTTAAATAACATAAAATATAATAAAAGCAAATTAAAGGAGGAGGAAGAAGATTTATCGGAGGAGGAAAGCCGACCAATATCAAAAATATCGCAGAGGAAGAAGAGGAGGCTGATCAGAGCACCACCAGAGAGGAGTGAGCAGTAGGAGAGGAAGAGGTGCGTGAATGAGGGAAGGAGTAGGGCGCCTATTTATAGTTTCTTAGTAGAGGCAGAGACAACTATTGGAGTAGTTGCCTCACATAGAGCAACCTGACGACCATCGATTGAAGCAAAGATTGACGTTCGTTCTTCCCTCGACACTTGGAGCTCCCACAAATTGCAAGGGATGGAGAGATGTGACTTCTGGCTTCAAAACCATGCTTGGAGCTTGTGTGCCTAAGTGCCACTTTAGGGGGCACAAATTTGCCGCCCTCTCGGTTTGGGAATGTTGAGAGAAAATGAGTGGTACCTAGGCGCCACTTTTATGGCGCAAAGTTACCACGTTGCCTATTTTGGGAGAAGAGGATAACAACTTTTATTAGAGAGCTTTTTAGTCCATTTGATGAAGAAAAATGAGTAGAACACAATTGTGGTGATGGTTTTGGTCAAAGTGGTCAAATGTCATGGATATTCAGGTCAATGTGTTGATCCCACCTAGGAGAGAGAAAATTGGCATGTTTTATTAAACTTCTGATGAGCTTCAAATTGGCCAATTTTGATGTTTTCAACTCAATTTGATTGTATTTTGAGCTCATTTCAAAGGTGAAATTGTAATTTTCATCCAAAATATAGTAATTATCGTTCAAATTATTGTAGGTTAAAAGAGCTTCAAGATAGAGTCCGATTTAGGTTCATAGAGCTCATTTGAAATATTTTGGCGATCCAGATGTGTTCGCAGAGTTTCTTTTGACATTTCGTTTGAAAAACTTTACATGGGATGAATTTTCATGCATGATAGCTCACTACAGAAAAAAGTTGTCTAATAGTTGTTGAAACTAATTTCATTTTATCCATACATTAATAATGAACAAATATAGGTCATAGCATGAAATTCCAAGCAATACAATGATTTGTGAAGGAAACAATAATTTTGGAGCATAATAATAATACTTTCAGAATATTCTCTCGTTGAGTTGTATTTTAGTTCTATTTTAGATCCATGAGGTGAATGAAGGGTTGACACAAAATGAGGTCAATAGACTCCTTGTAATGTGGTTATACATATAGAGTAAACTTAAAAGTAAGAAAATATGACATTAAAATTGAATTTAAGCTGATTTAATAATTGCTAATATCATATTTTAATTAATTATTTTTTTATCATAAGAGTTCTTAAACTCTTAAAAGAGATAAAATATAAATATAAATAATTAATTAAAGATATTTAAGTCATTCATTATTAATTCTAAATGACCTCATTGAAATTTAAATTCTAAATGAATTATAATAATTTGTGAATAAAAATTAAGAGATGATTAAGAATTATATAATAGAGAAGAATGAACATTCAAAATAAAAATAAGCTTAATAAGAGATTGTAATTCTCAATGATTGAAGAATACAAGAAAAAGGGACGATAAAAGAAGAAAGAGACGACTCTAAGTACAAAAGAAAAGAGAATTTAAGAATCTTTTGAGAAAAAGCTTGACGTTAAACAAAAATTAGAAAAATTGGTGTACTAATACTTTCTGTTACATAAAACTTAAAAGCTTAATTAATTGGATTCACAAATGTTATATTAAAAAAAAAGTTATGAAATTATAATTATTTAATCGATAAGTTAAGTGATTTAAATATATCTTTGATAAATGAATTTATTTTAGTCAAACTATATTAAGTGGTTTAAGACTTTTTTGTGTTAACAGGTGGATTAATTTAAATAGTGTAAAGTTATTTTAAATTAATAAAAGTTCAATTCATTATTGATATTTGCACACCTTTTTAGTAGCTTTATGAATTCAAGACCAAGGAAACTTTAAGATGTGTGGCATTAACAAAATTTTCAAAGTAAAATTTTTTTTATTGACTTACTTGAGAAAAAATTGATGTGTAAGTTTAGGGGAGTTTGATATGAGGTAAAAAAGTGGTTTGATTTAATGTGAATTATGTGTTTTATTTTTTATTTATGCTAGTTCTATGCTCATGGAAGGTGATTTTTTTTTTTGTTATGCAGGAAATAGTTGTGGAGTTAGCTTAAAGGAGTAAAATGATGAAAATTAGCTAAGTATCCAATCTAGGTCGTGACGCCCAAGAGTAGGCTCCCAGGTAGTCCATATAAATTGAAGTGTGTAAGAAACTAAGCAGGTTGAAAGTGGTTGCTAGATGCTCAATGCCCAGGCACCAGACTTAAGCGCCCCTGCGCCCCAAATTGGGTGTCCATGTGCTCAAGATGAGAATCCAATTCCCATGATTTCCAGAGCACACAACAACCCAACACCAAGCTAGCTATGTCCCAGTGTCAAAAGCCTTCGATGAAATATTAAGGCACAAAATTAGGTGCCAGCTGCCCAACACCTAGACGCAAAAATCTAGCACCCAAGCGCACCAAGCCTCAGTGCCCCCATGTTCAACATCCAATGCCAAGGCGCCAGACAACAACTTTAAGTGGTTTTGTGTGTAAATGAGTGGGAATTGTGATAGATGAAGGGGGAGATGCTACTTGAAATGGGAGAGATGCCAATTTGTAAGGAGAAGGATGACAGTTAGAATAGAAAATTAATATTCCTCTCATATTTTCTCATATTTGTTGTTTATGGACTGTGAGAGAGTGTGTATTGTAAGTGAGTGGTGAGATTAATGAGATATTATATTGCTTGTATGTGGGAGATCAAAACCATGGACTGCATTCATTTTAAGGGGAAGATCACTGAAGAAGCAAATATACTTTGTGTTTTCTTCACTTATGTACATTTGGTTTTATGTATTCAATGGAATTTTGATATTTTTCTACATCATGTATAGTAGCTAAGTGTTTTCATTGTAATATTTTTGGGCTTGTGATAAATTATTTATTCTTCATGATATTTTCCTATACGATTTGAGAATTTGATAAATATTGGTGTGTTAAATTTTTAAATTTAATTTACTTATACATTGGTCATTTAGAAAGTTGATATGACTTTTGATTTAGAACATCTAATTGTTGACTAGAAGAACGAGTAACGTAACAAGTAACCTAGTGGAATACATATATTACCAGCAGTATATTGCAAAATAAATAGGAGATTAAGAGCTTCCTAATAAACTTTATATGGTTGAACTCCCTTAACTGTAATATGAGTATTCATTGCTTCTTATGACCTCAATAGAGGCTAAGGAGAATTTTTCTTTGCTTGTCAAATATAATATGTGGAACTCATCAGCGGAATATTGAGGATTCACACAATCTAATTAACAGAAGTATGATATTTTCATCTAATCGGAAATACTCCAAAATCCATAGTTAGGTTTTCGTTATTAGGAATTAGACACTTTAGAAAATAAAAAAGTGGACTAGACTTAGGATTTAGTAAACTATCACTTTAACCAATTAGAAGCTTTAAAAATTTTCTTATAAAATCAATTTACAAACTCAAATCTGCATATTACTTGAGAAATATGTGCAATTGCACAGTTGATGCTTGATTCACAACATGTCAAGCTTCATCCATCTGAGATTCTTGTTCATAATATTCCTTAGTTAGTTAAAGAGAAAAAAAACATAAAACTTAAATTTAAGAATGAAATTCCTCTCAATGTGAATTATTTTTATAAAATTTAAAGTTGAATGTTTCTACTCTCCCTCCTATATTTTTTTTGTGCTAGTATCTTTTACTGAATTTTCATAGGTTGTCTTTATAACTGGATGAAATTTATTGTACTTTCTAGTTCTTCTGTGAAATAAAAATAGACTTCATCTTAATTTTATTTCTTTTTGTAGTTTAACTTTTTTTGTTGACCTAAAGTGAATTCTTACAGTACATTAAAATTAATCATACTATTTAATTTTTGAATATTTGATCTAAGTTATTATGAGTGAATTGATGAACTAAAATATTTTTGTATGTTATGTTTATGTTCTAATCCTCTCTTGGTCTTATTCTTATGCTTTTCTCATGATAATTGCTTTGGAGCTGGAATTGATTTTATATTGGTGGATTTTTTATATGAAATATATTTCATTGTTTGTTGTTTTGTCTCTGCTTTCTATATTTTTTGGAGCTGGTCATCAAGATTAACTTATTTTTCTTTTGCAGATTATGGTTGATGTTTAGTTATTAATGATGATGGATTTTTTATTTCTTGGTATGTTCTATTCTCTGGTAGTTGAGTATTACACTTGAAAATGGAGTGTTGTGAATTACCTGATTCTGCTGATATCTGATTCTATTCTTTATTGCTATTTATATCTTAGGTTTTAAGCTTTCTACCTATTCTTAACATATTAGAAATGATATATTTCTTTTCCTAATCTGTAGAATTGCATATATTTCTCTTGATCATGGTACATGAGAACATATCATGATCAAGAGAAATATATGCTCTTGATATGATTTTTTTTTTATATATATATATATTGGTTTTTGATTGAGCTATGATGAGTTCAGACCGCACATTAAAATTTAATCATACTATTGAATATTTTGGAACTTTGATTTAAGATATTTATAGTGCATGGATAAAATTCTAATATTTTGTGGGTAGGTAATTCCAAGCTCTTGTTTTCTCTTGACTTTTTCCTTATCTATGCTCTAATAATTTGTTATGTTCATCTCCCGACCCTTTTTTGGACTTCTTCTTATGCTACTCTGGTGACTATAATCTTCACTTGGAGCTGGAATTGATTTTGTATTGGTGTATGTTGTTCGATATGGTGATTTGTGCTTGGTGTTCAGTTTATATAGTTTTCATAGAAATTTTCTACTATTATTCCTAGTTTTAGAGATGCGGCATTTTGTTGTCTTCACAAAAATAGTATTGATGTTGTCTTCTTCTTGATTTACTCCATTTACTGTCGACTGAGTATTATACCAGAACTTCAAATTTTGTATCCATTCTAGTGGATTGTTTTTAATGTTTAATACTTTGTCTGTATTTGACTTGTCGGTGTTTTGATGAAGTTCCTTTTTTATTTTGTTCTCTTTAATTAAAGTTGGGTGTGACCATCATTTTCCCAAAAATAAATTTCTATAAAAGATTTGTTAATTTGTCTCGAAGAAAATCACATAAGAAAAGTGTGAGAATTTTCTTCTTGGTTAAAATACTACTTGAGCCGGGGTTTATTTTCTGTCCATCTCTATAGTTGAAGTATTTTTTTGGGAGATTTACATATCTACCACCCAATTCCTATATATTACCATATCAACCACCATCCAATCTATGCCCAAAACATAGGAATTGGCTGATAAGTACATAAAAGTTAAAGTTCAGCTAATTGATATATTAATGCATAGGAATTAGATATGTAAAGAACCCTTTTTTTTAATTTATATATATATATATATATACACCACAACAATCCAAATTAAAAATATTCTATTTAATAGAAATAGAAGCCGTCTAAAACTGTTGTTTTAAATTTAATACATATTGAAAAATCTATTTAATTCGCACCCGCTCCCAACCAAGAAAAAGTATTGCGTGCAAAGAGTGCACGCAGAGCTGCATGCTCTCTCCGATCACAGCCGCATATCAACCCAAGTCTATATGACAGTGGGTCCCACTGTCATACGGTTGATATGCGGCTGTGATCGGAGAGCGCATGCAGACTTGGGTTGATGTACAACTCTGATCGGAGAGCCTACGTAGCTCTGCGTGTGCTCTCCTTACACAATAAGCGCTCCCCAACCAGAGCGAGATCGTGGCTATATTCATACCGGTGCACTTTTAACTTCAAAAAATCTCTTCTTTTTCTTTTTTTGGATGTCCCCCAGCCCTTCCCTTCCTTTCAGATCTGTTGCAATCATAGAAAGCATGGTTCCCCATATTCTACAAGCCCGAAGCCGCCTCTTTTGATCATTTTGCGTGTAATTGTCTGATTGAAAAAAGTAGAGAAGGTTTGACATTCCGTGCCAATAACTTTACCAGTAATAAATAGTGACTCATTGTTAATTATTTTAGTTCTAAGATCGGATCGAAATAAACGAGTTGAGTTATGAATCAAAATTTTGGATCGAATCTTTTTCAAGTCGATTTCGAGTCATACACAGATTTGCTTGAACTGATTCGAGATCGTTTTGAATTTTTTTTATTCATTAATATTATATGCACTACTAAATAAAATCAAATATAACAAGCTATGAGCTGATTTCAAGCCGAAAGAGATCTAAATAGCTCAATTTGAGCCATTTTGTTTTGATTTTGAGCCAGATTGAGTTGATTTGAAGATGGAATGAATCTAAATAACTCAAATTTGAGCTAGCGTGTTTTGATTTCGAGTCAAAGTAAGCTCTATTCAATTTCGGGCCGAGCTGACTCAAAATCGAACATAATAAGTCACGAGTCAATTTCAATCCAAACTCGATCCATTCAATCCTTAGCAGCTAGTGACTATATCACAAACATGAACTCATTTAAACGAAAATACAATTTTTATGTATATATTGTGATTTGACGAACACTAAGATTTCATATAAGTAAAAAAGAAACAAAAGGATAATTTACATATATAACATAAAATTTTTATATATTTAAGTGTCTAACACTAAAGCTTTTGTATGTAGATCTATAATATGTCCGTGTAATAAAATCATGCATGAAAATGTACATTTTTTTTTTAAAATAATAGTAATATCTTTTAAGAAAATAAATATAAAAGTTCAAGTCTTAGATACGTAAATAAATAAGGATGGAATGCATGTAAATGACCCATAAAAGTAATACATCGGCAGGTTCGGCTCGTGTTTCGTCCTGCTTGTTATAAAATACCGTAGATTTTATTCGACTCGTTAATATATCGAGTGCAAAAAAATTATTCGTGTTCGGTTCGTTTGCTTAACAAGCTGAACACTAGTTGTTTATGAACGTCCCGTTTTGATATCCCTAACCACACAACCGTAGGATGCTAAAGAAAAGAATGAGATTTAAATCTTATTAATACATTCATTTAAATAGGATCTAATATATTTCTATTCTATTTTTCAATTAATAATTTTAATCGATCATGGATTTTTGTAGCATTGTATATATATTATAATTAAATTATTTCGAATCAAAACGAGTCGAACACAAACAAATAAATCTTTACTCGTGTTCGACTTGTTTGTTTATCAAATGCAATATATATATATATATATATATATTCATATTCGACTCATTTACATAGGAAATGAATTGAATACAAACTACTTAGCGATTCAAACACGAACGAGCCGCTTCGATAGCCCTAATAGTAGATTTACAAATACATGTGATTTCAATAGAAAGATTTACATACGAACCACTCAATTCTTATGCATTGAGATATCAAACACCTGAATTGTTCGAGATTACGAGGTGATGTGGAGAGAAAGATTGCCACCAGAAGTTGGGAGCAGTTTTGCAATGGCTTACGCTAACGCGAGTGATATCTAAATACATAAGAATTGAGATGAATGAGATGAATGAGCAGTGTTCATACTCATTTCAATATAACTAGCACCATTGAGGGAGATGAAATAATAGACAGACAGAAACGCTAAAACTGCTTTTTCTCTGAATCTAACTTCAACCAAGACATCTTCTAATACAGACTCTATCAATGACATCTTCTAAAACAGATCAATGACATCTTCTAAAACAGACTCTATCAATGACATCTATATACAGACTCTATCAATGACATCTTCTAAATACAGACTCTATCAATGACAACCGACTCTAACTAAAAAAACTAAAAGAGAAGCTCAATGCTTTACAAATCAAATTTAATTCCTGTGACCTAATTTGTTGCCCTCCTATTATATTAATCCGAAAAGAAAGCTTTTGAACTCTTTCTTCCTTGAAGCAGCAGCTCCCTCATTNTTTGGTGTACTAACTCTTTCTGTTACATAAATCATAAAAGCTTACTTAATTGGATTCACAAATGTTGTATTCAAAAAGAAAGTTATGAAATTAAAAATATTTAATCAATAAGTTAAGTGATTTAAATATATCTTTGATANATTGGTGTGCTAACTCTTTCGGTTACATAAAGCATAAAAGCTTACTTAATTGGATTCACAAATGTTATATTCAAAAAGAAAGTTATGAAATTAAAAATATTTAATCAATAAGTTAAGTGATTTAAATATATCTTTGATAAATGAATTTATTTTAGTCAAACTATATTAAGTGATTTAAGACTTTTTTTGTGTTAAGAGGTGGATTAATTTAAATAGTGTTAAGTTATTTTAAATTAATGAAAGTTCAATTCATTATTGATATTTGTGCAACTTTATAGTAGCTTTATGATATTATTCAAGAGCAAGGAAACTTTAAGATGCGTGGTATTAACAAAATTTTAAAAGTAAAATTTTTTTATTGAATTACTTGAGGAAAAATGATATGTAAGTTTAGGGGAGTTTGATATGANCGCAACTTTATAGTTGCTTTATGATGTTATTCAAGACCAAGGAAACTTTAAGATGCGTGGTATTAACAAAAATTTAAAAGTAAAATTTTTTTATTGAATTACTTGAGGAAAAATGATATGTAAGTTTAGGGGAGTTTAATATGAGGTTAAAAACTGGAGTGATGTAATGTGAATTATGTGTTGTATTTTTTATTTATGCTAGTTTTATGCTCATGGAAGGTGATTTTTTGTGTTATGCATTAAATAGTTGTGGAGTTAGCTTAAAGAAGTAAAATGATGAAAATTAATATTCCTCTCATATTTTTTCATATTTGTTGTTTATGGAGTGTGAGAGAGTGTGTATTGTAAGTGAGTGGTGAGATTAATGAGATATTATGTTGCTTGTATGTGGGAGATCAAAACCATGGAATGCATTCATTTTAAGGGAAGATCATTGTGAAGAAGCAAATATGCTTTGGGTTTTCTTCACTTATGTACATTTGGTTTTATGTATTCAATGGAATTTTGATATTTTTCTACATCAAGTATAGTAGCTAAGTTTTTTCATAGTCATATATTTGGGCATGTGATAAATTATTTATTCTTCATGATATTTTCCTATACTACTTGAGAATTTGATAAATGTTGATGTGTTAACTTTTTGAATTTAATTTACTTACACACTTGTCATTTAGAAAGTTGATATGACTTTTGATTAGAATATCGAGTAACATAACAAAAAGTAACCTAGTGGAATAAATATATTACCAGTAGTATATTGCAAAATAACTAGGAGATTAGAAGATTCCTAGTAAACTTTATATGGTTAAACTCCTTTAACTGTAATATGAGTCTCCATTGCTTCTTATGACCTCAATAGAGGCTAAGGAGAATTTTTTCTCTGGTTGTCAACTATAATATGGGGAACTCATCAGAGGAATATTAAGGATTCACACGATCTGATTCACAGAAGTATGATATTTTCATCTAATAAAAAATACTCCAAAATCTACAGTAAGGCTTTCGTTATTAAGAATTAGACACTATAGAAAATCAAAAAGTAGACTAAACTTAGGATTTAATAAACTATAACTTTAACCAATTAGAAGATTTAACAATTTCTCTATATAATCGACTTACAAACTCAAATCTGCATGTTACTTGAGCAATATGTGCAATTGCATACTTGATGCTTGCTTCACAACATGTCAAGCATCATCTAGCTGAGATTCTTGTTCATAATATTCCTTAGTTAGTTAAAGAGAAAAAAACATAAAATTTAAATTTAAGAATTAAATTCCTCTCATTGTGAATTGTTTTTTATAAAATTTAAAGTTGAATGTTTCTACTCTCCCTCCTATAATTTTTTGTGCTAGTATCTTTTAGTGGATTTTCTTAGGTTGTCTTTATAATTGGATGGAATTTATAGCACTTACNGAAATTCCTCTCATTATGAATTATTTTTATAAAATTTAAAGTTGAATGTTTCTACTCTCCCTCCTATAACTTTTTGTGCTAGTATCTTTTAGTGGATTTTCTTAGGTTGTCTTTATAATTGGATGGAATTTATTGTACTTACTAGTTCTTCTGTGAAATAAAAATAGACTTCATCTTAATTTTATTTCTTTTTGTATTTTAACTTTTTTGTTGACCTAAGGTGAATTCTTACAGTACATTAAAATTAATCATAATATTTCATTTTTGAATATTTGATCTAAGTTATTAAGAGTGAATGGATGAACTATAATGTTTTTGTATGTTATGCTTCTGTTCTAATCCTCTCTTGGTCTTATTCTTATGCTTTTCTCGTGATAAATGCTTTCTTATGGAGCTGGAATTGATTTTATATTGGTGGATTTTTTATATGAAATATCTTTCATTGTTTGTTGTTTTGTCTGTGCTTTCTATATTTTTTGGAGCTGGTCATCAAGATAAACTTTTTTTTTCTTTTGGAGATTATGGTTGATGTTTAGTTATTAATGATGATGGATTTTTTATTTCTTGGTCTGTTCTATTCTCTGGTAGTTGAGTATTACACTTGAAAATGGAGTGTTGTGAATCACCTGATTCTGACGATATATGATTCTATTCTTTATTGCTATTTATATCTTAGGTATTAAGCTTTCTACCTGTTCTTAACATATTAGAAATGATATATTTCTTCTCCTAATCTGTAGAATTGCATATATTTCTCTTGAGCATTGTACATGAGAACATATACGTTCTTGATATGATTTCTTATATATATATATATATATATATATATATATATATATATATATATATATATATATATTGGTTCTTGATTGAGCTATGATGAATTCAAATCGCACATTAAAATTTAATCATAGTATTGAATATTTTGGATCTTTGATTTAAGATATTTATAGTGCATGGATAGAATTCTAATATTTTGTGGGCAGGTAATTCCAAGCTCTTGTTTTCTCTTGACTTTTTTCTTATCTATGCTCTAATAATTTGTTATGTTCATCTCCCAACCCTTTTTTGGACTTCTTCTTATGCTACTCTGGTGACTATAGTCTTCACCTGGAGCTGGAATTGATTTCATATTGGTGTATGTTGTTCAATATGGTGATTTGTGCTTGGTGTTCGGTTTTATATAGTTTTCATAGAAATTTTCTACTATTATTCCTAGTTTTAGAGATGCCGCATTTTGTTGTCTTTACAGAAATAGTATTGATGTTGTCTTCTTCTTGATTTACTCCATTTACTGTCGACTGAGTACTATACCAGAAGTTCAAATTTTGTATTTATTCTAGTGGATTGTTTTTAATGTTTAATACTTTGTATGTATTTGACTTGTCGGTGTTTTGATGAACTTCTTTTTTTTATTTTTGTTCTCTTTAATTAAAGTTGGGTGTGACCCTCATTTTCCCAAAAGTAAATTTCTATAAAAGACTTGTTCATTTGTCTCGAAGAAAATCACATAAGAAAAGTGTGAGAATTTTCTTTTTGGCTAAAACACTACTTGAGCCGGGGTTTATTTTTTGTCCATCCCTATAGTTTGAAGTATGTTTTTGGGAGATTTACATATCTACCACCCAATTCCTATATATTACCATATCAACCACCTAAATTTTCATTTTTACCTACGCCATCCAATCTACGCCAAAAACATAGGAATTTTTAATATATATATATATACACAACACTTCAATCCAAATTAAAAAAAATTCTATTTAATAGAAATAGAAGGCCCGTCTAACACAGTTGTTTTAAATTTAATACATATTGAAAAATCTATTTAATTCGCACCCGCACCAGCTCCCAACCAGAAAAAAGTATTGAATGCGAAGAGTGCACGCAGAGCTCTGCGTGCGCTCTCGGATCACAGCCGCACATCTTGTATGACAGTGGAACTCACTGTCATATAAACTTGGGTTGATGTGCGGCTGTGATCGGAGAGCGCATGCAGGCTTGGGTTGATGTACAGCTCTGGTCGGAGAGCGTGCAATAAGCGCTCCCCAACCAGAGCGGGCTCGTGGCTATATTCATACCGGTGCACTTTTAACTTCAAAAATCTCTTCTTTTTCTTTTTTTGGATGTCCCCCAGCCATTCCCTTCCTTTCAGATTTGTTGCAATAAGAGAAAGCATGGTTCCCCATATTCTACAAGCCCGAAGCCGCCTCTTTTGATCATTTTGCGTGTCATTGTCTGATTGAATAAAGTAGAGAAGATTTGACATTCCGTGCCAATAACTTTACTAGTAATAAACAGTGACTCATTGTTAATAATTTTAGTTCTGATATAGATCGGATCAGAATAAATGAGTTGAGTTATGAGTCAAAATTTTGGATCAAATTTTTTTTCAAGTCGATTTCGAGTATTACACAGATCCGCTTGAACTGATTCGAGATCGTTTTGAATTTTTTTTTATTCATTAATATTACATACACTGCTAAATAAAATCAAATATAACAAGCTATGAGCTGATTTCAAGCCGAAAGAGATCTAAATAGCTCAATTTGAGCCATTTTGTTTTGATTTTGAGCCAGATTGAGCTGATTTGAAGATGGAATGAATCTAAATAACTCAAATTTGAGCTAGCTTGTTTTGATTTCGAGTCAAAGTAAGCTCTATTCAATTTCGAGTTGAGCTGACTCAAAATCAAACATAAGAAGTCACGAGTCAATTTCAATCCAAACTCGATCCATTCGATCCAGCCCCTGCTCGACTCGTTAGCAGCTAGTGACTATATCACAAGCATGAACTCATTTGAACGAAAATACAATTTTTATGTATATATTGTGATTTGACAAACACTAAGATTTCATATAAGTAAAAAAGAAACAAAAGGATAATTTATATATATAACATAAAATTTTATATATTTAAGTGTCTAACACTAAAGCTTTTGTATGTAGATCTATAAAATGTCCGTGTAATAAAATATGCATGAAAATGTACATTATTTTTAAAAAATAATAGTAATATCTTTTAAGGAAATAAATATAAAAGTTCAAGTTTTAGATACATAAATAAATAAGGGTGGAATGCATGTAAATGACCCATAAAAGTACTACATCGGCAGGCTCGGCTCGTGTTTCGTTTTGCTTGTTATAAAATACCGTAGATCTTATTCGACTCGTTAATATATCGAGTGCAAAATAATTATTCATGTTCGACTCGTTTGCTTAACGAGCTTAACACTAGTTGTTTATGAACGTCTCGTTTTGATATCCCTAACCACACAACCGTAGGATGCTAAAGAAAAGAACGAGACTTAAATCTTATTAATATATTCATTTAAATAGGATCTAATATATTTCTATCCTATTTTTCAATTAATAATTTTAATCGATCATGGATTTTTGTAGCATTGTATATATATCATAATTAAATTATTTTGAGTCAAAACGAGTCGAACACAAACAAACAAATCATTACTCGTGTTCGACTTGTTTGTCTATCAAATGAAAAAAAAAAAAAAAATTATTCATATTCGACTCATTTACATAGGAAATGAATTGAATACAAACTACTTGGCGATTCAAGCACGAACGAGTCGCTTTGATAGCCCTAATTGTAGATTTACAAATACATGTGATTTCAATAGAAAGATTTACATACGAACAACTCAATTCTTATGCATTGAGATATCAAAAACCTGAATTGTTCGAGATTACGAGGTGATGTGGAGAGAAAGATTGCCACCAGAAGTTGGGAGCAGTTTTGCATTGGCTTACGCTAACGCGAGTGATATCTAAATACATAAGAAGTGAGATGAAAGAGATGAACGAGCAGTGTTCATACTCATTTCAATATAACTAGCACCATTGAGGGAGATGAAATGATAGACAGACAGAAACGCTAAAACTGCTTTTTCTCTGAATCTAACTTCAACCAAGACATCTTCTAATACAGACTCTATCAATGACATCTTCTAAAACAGACTCTATCAATGACATCTATATACAGACTCAATCAATGACATCTTCTAAATACAGACTCTATCAATGACAACCGACTCTAACTAAAAAAACTAAAAGAGAAGTTCAATGCTTTACAAATCAAATTTAATTCCTGTGACCTAATTTGTTGCGCCCTCCTATTATATTAATCCGAAAAGAAAGCTTTTGAACTCTTTCTTCCTTGAAGCAGCAGCTCCCNGGATTGCCACCAGAAGTTGGGAGCAGTTTTGCAATGGCTTGCGCTAACGCGAGTGATATCTAAGTACATAAGAATTGAGATGAACGAGATGAACGAGCAGTGTTCATACTCATTTCAATATAACTAGCACCACTGAGGGAGATGAAATGATAGACAGACAGAAACGCTAAAACTGCTTTTTCTCTGAATCTAACTTCAACCAAGACATCTTCTAATACAGACTCTATCAATGACATCTTCTAAAACAGACTCTATCAATGACATCTATATACAGACTCAATCAATGACATCTTCTAAATACAGACTCTATCAATGACAACCGACTCTAACTAAAAAAACTAAAAGAGAAGCTCAATGCTTTACAAATCAAATTTAATTCCTGTGACCTAATTCGTTGCGCCCTCCTATTATATTAATCCGAAAAGAAAGCTTTTGAACTCTTTCTTCCTTGAAGCAGCAGCTCCCTCATTATAATCAAGTATGGCAGATATTGATATAGTATAAGTTATTCTGTCATATTTTGATTTAATAAAGAGGTTTTTGCTTCATGCATCTGCTAAGCAGCTTGACCTGATGGAGTATTCGGAGGCCAGTCTCATAAACATGGAAGTCTTGTCCTCCAAAAGCTTCTGTGGTCTGTCGAACTCCGCAACTTTCCCTGAAAAGCAATTGTGAACATCAAAAACAGTGAAATCCAAGTTTTTTTAAGGCATATGAAGGGTTTGTTTAACCTAGACATGTTTGGTAGCATGCTATTAATGGGTTGTCGTCATGGATTTAACTTAAATTCAGCTAAACATCAAAACAATACAAATTAAAACCGATTCTTTGTTAAATCAAATTTTCTCGTGTTCCGTTGTCTTTCCGTCAGTTTAATGAAGTAAATTGGGATTTGGTAAATCCAATTGCGGCGAACTTATTCTGCCATCCCTCATGAGCTCTTTTGTTGCACTCAAGATTTGATAAATAGAAACCCGTCACAAAACACAATGTGGAATACATATTATTTCAAAGAAGGATGGTCTCAAATAAAGTAAATTAAGTCTAGCATAAAAAGATTAGAAGATTTACATACATACCGCTCAATTTTTAAGTATTACATGCCACATTACCCATGCATGAGAAGGTGTATTTCACTAAGTTATCATTAAAATGGTGGTATGTTTTACGTGATATGAAAGATTTGGATAGTATAAATGTAAAAATTAAAGTTTAGATATCAGATATGTAAATACATAAGAATGACAGTTGGAATTTATGAAAGATTTGGGTATGTATGTAAATGCCCCAAAAAGATAATGTCTAATGTCATCAGAAGAAATTCTCAGAAATCATAATTATATAACTTGGATAAGGCAAAAACGTACCTTCATTAAGGACTAAAATGAAATCACTATCAACGACAGTTGGAATGCGATGCGCTATCGTGCAGACAGTGCAATCCTTGAATTCACGTCGTATGACCTGCTGGATCAAATTATCAGTCGCCGTATCAACGGAAGCCGTTGCTTCGTCGAGAACCAATATCCGCGCCCGTTTTAATAAGGCCCTCCCTAATGCGATGAGCTGACGCTGCCCGACACTCCAATTCTCTCCATTCTCAAGAACTGCAAGAAAGAATCAACACCATAAACCCTTATTAGCATCAAAAGGAAATTTGCATAAAGGCATAAACGATCTCAACTATAGTGCAGTGAAGTATTGTCCGATCTTCTAAAAGAATGCGCGTATAATTAACAATAAAGGCATTTACATGCATACCATACAATTCTTACGTATTTATATATCTCACCTAAACTTTTTTATTTACACACATAGCACTAAAATCTTTAATATCACATCAAAAATACCACTATTAACAGCTATTATGTACATNTAACAATAAGGGCATTTACATGCATACCACTCAATTCTTACGTATTTATATATCTCACCTAAACTTTTATATTTACACACATAGCACTAAAATCTTTAATATCNGAAGGCATAAACGATCTCAACTATAGTGCAGTGAAGTATTGTCCGATCTTTTAAAAGAATGCGCGTATAATTAACAATAAGGGCATTTACATGCATACCACACAATTCTTACGTATTTATATATCTCACCTAAACTTTTATATTTACACACATAGCACTAAAATCTTTAATATCACATCAAAAATACCACTATTAACAGCTATTATGTACATAAATAGGAAAGTATAGGTGTGAGATATGAGATTCATAAGAATTGAGTGCTATGGATGTAAATTCTCTAAACAAAAATATTCAGCTTTATGCACGCAGCATCTGATTAGTACCTGGAGAGTCTAATTTTTGTTTCTTTTGGCGGATGGCCGCACCCAGCTGACACTTGTCCAGTGCCTGGATAATAATGACATTAATTCAAGAAAATCAAATAAACTCAAATATTTAAATGAGGTCATTTTAGCTCCCGAGTAAAACTTTCAAAGACTCTTTTAATACGAGGTAGAATGGTGCTCAGGGTGGATTATTTTAGCCCTCATTAAATAAGTCTGGGGACAAATGTGACGCTTTTCTCTTTAACTAAATGAGCAAGGATGTCAATTTTACCTGCCAAACTTCATAATCATAGTGCTCTTCAAGTGGATCAAGATTGCCCCTGATTGTGCCTTCAAATAAGGTAGGATCCTGTGGTATGATACTCAGACGGCTACGAAGATCATGAAGGCCGATGGTAGAAATGTCGATGCCATCAATGATAATCTTCCCAAATGTTGGTTCAATCAAGCGGAAAAGAGCCTGTATAAGTGTAGATTTGCCGCTTCCCGTGCGCCCAACGATGCCTATTTTTTTACCACCGGGGAACGTGCATGTTACACCACGGAGAACGATGGGCAAGTTCTGCTTGTAGCGAGCCTTCCATGAGTAAATATGAATAAAGTTAGCTACACTTCATTAACTACAAATCAGGCATAGGGAAAAGGTTGATTCCAAGATACAGAGAAGCAGTGCTAGTTTTATCTATTTGACACACTGTATTTGCCATCAATTATAAAATTACGCAATTAAAAGATCCCGGTGAAGGTCGCGTGTTTTTGTAATGACTAACGTCGAACTTGACAAGTTCAAAAAACCTAATTTCAAACAAAGAAGAAGTAAATAACAACTGTGTTAAGGTATTTATCAGATGGCACTTTTAAATACAAAGATGATTTTTTTTTCTACTTAGAGTTCGCTTGGGTCAGCTGGTGCATTTTATAAAGGTTATTATAAAGTTGTTTTATGGAAATCAATTTTATTTTTTAAGTGGATCTGTTAAATATTTTCCTTTTCAAAAAAGTCAGAAAACAGCGTCTTAATCACCACCGTATTTTAACATATCAAATTCTCATAAACAGCTTCCCACTAAAAGAATTTCTATAAGCAGTAGAAACCAAACTAATAATGTGACAGTAGTATGAAAAGTGGTAGCGAGAAAGCTACTCCGCACAGACCCATAAAGCGATTAAAATAATATAAAAAATCAATTAAAATTAAAGATTAAACAGCAATTGTGACAAGCAACGGCAAAGAGAAAATGCAGTTATATACCTGGAGATCAACCAGTTCAATCTTCCCATTCTCAGGCCACCAAGGCGGAGGTCTAGAATCATCAATAATAGCCGGCGCTTCACTAGGAATCTCACAAAACTGCTGTATGCGCTCAATAGAAACAATCTTATTTTCAAGTTTACAAAAGCTCAATATCCACCGGGAGAAGCGAGCATTTAAACTAATACCATAAGTTACAGCAAGGCCTGCCATACCTAAGATATGAAAAACCATGCGTCATCAACAAGGGTTCATATTACAAAATAATATCACATATAAACTGAAATTGTTCCACCTTAAAAATATGTATCAAATAATNCGTGCCTTCAAATAAGGTAGGATCTTGTGGTATGATACTCAGACGGCTACGAAGATCATGAAGGCCGATGGTAGAGATGTCGATGTCATCAATGATAATCTTCCCATGTGTTGGTTCAATCAAGCGGAAAAGAGCCTGTATAAGTGTAGATTTGCCGCTTCCCGTGCGCCCAACGATGCCTATTTTTTTACCACCGGGGAACGTGCATGTTACACCACGGAGAACGATGGGCAAGTTCTGCTTGTAGCGAGCCTTCCATGAGTAAATATGAATAAAGTTAGCTACACTTCATTAACTACAAATCAGGCATAGGGAAAAGGTTGATTCCAAGATACAGAGAAGCAGTGCTAGTTTTATCTATTTGACACACTGTATTTGCCATCAATTATAAAATTACGCAATTAAAAGATCCCGGTGAAGGTCGCGTGTTTTTGTAATGACTAACGTCGAACTTGACAAGTTCAAAAAACCTAATTTCAAACAAAGAAGAAGTAAATAACAACTGTGTTAAGGTATTTATCAGATGGCACTTTTAAATACAAAGATGATTTTTTTTTCTACTTAGAGTTCGCTTGGGTCAGCTGGTGCATTTTATAAAGGTTATTATAAAGTTGTTTTATGGAAATCAATTTTATTTTTTAAGTGGATCTGTTAAATATTTTCCTTTTCAAAAAAGTTAGAAAACAGCGTCTTAATCACCACCGTATTTTAACATATCAAATTCTCATAAACAGCTTCCCACTAAAAGAATTTCTATAAGCAGTAGAAACCAAACTAATAATGTGACAGTAGTATGAAAAGTGGTAGCGAGAAAGCTACTCCGCACAGACCCATAAAGCGATTAAAATAATATAAAAAATCAATTAAAATTAAAGATTAAACAGCAATTGTGACAAGCAACGGCAAAGAGAAAATGCAGTTATATACCTGGAGATCAACCAGTTCAATCTTCCCATTCTCAGGCCACCAAGGCGGAGGTCTAGAATCATCAATAATAGCCGGCGCTTCACTAGGAATCTCACAAAACTGCTGTATGCGCTCAATAGAAACAATCTTATTTTCAAGTTTACAAAAGCTCAATATCCACCGGGAGAAGCGAGCATTTAAACTAATACCATAAGTTACAGCAAGGCCTGCCATACCTAAGATATGAAAAACCATGCGTCATCAACAAGGGTTCATATTACAAAATAATATCACATATAAACTGAAATTGTTCCACCTTAAAAATATGTATCAAATAATGGAAATGTTGAATTATAAATTCTAAAAATTAATCCTTTTTTTTTTTGGAGGGGTGGGGGGAAGGGAATTTGAGCGTATTTAATTGCAAGCACTCCCACACTGCATATGCAAAGCCTTGATACAAGGAGCTCTTAGTTGAAAGTCTAAGCTCTCAACCAACGGGCTAAGGGGGCTGGCATAAAATTAAATTTTAAATAAGTTTTTTGTAAATTTGATTGTGAATTCTGGAAAGAAATTTGCAATAAGTTTCTATAATTTGAAGGATACGTACTCGGATCAATACTTCCATGTGGTAAAGTAACAAGAAGTGTCATGCAGAAAGCAAATACAAAAGTGGATAGCAATTCCATGCGCAAGCATAACCATTGAATGGCAGCTTTACTGTAGAAGAATGGGCGTGAATAGCAGTCAAGAAGGTACAGATTCCTTTTGATGAACCTCTTTTCCTGTCCAAATCCTCTAATGGTAGAAGCGCCAGCAATAGATTCCCCAAAAAGATTAATAATTGGAGACTTCTGGATGCTGACAATTCGCACTAGCTCACTTGATGAAGCCATATAATACTTCTGTTGAAAGTAAAATTTCATGTTAAAATCATATCATAAATGGTTACGGTTCGATCTTTATTAATGACAATAAGAATAGAAAGGTGGAATTGGCATTGATGGCGGTATTTTTGTGTGACGTTAGATGTAAATATGAAGTAGGCACATGAAAAACAGGAGCACAAATTGCACACATTTCGCTATGTATCCTATAGCATCTCACACCACATGAATCTCCATAATAATAGAAAGGTGGAATTGGCATTGAGTGAGATACTTTTCAGCGAAACAGGACAAAACATAATTATTGAAAAGGTGTTATATAAAGCCTTCAACCAGGATGGCTACTCAAAATATATCCAAGAACCTTAAAATTATTCTTGCTAACTAATTTAAAACGACAAAGTATAAAAGATCATATTGCTCTGGTTCTAATGAATAAAGTTTCAATTATGTCTACCCAGGAAAAAAACAAAGGTTGACGAGTCGAACATAATGAAAATATAAATGCCATCCATTATCAATCAATAAGAGGACCAAGATAATTTCTTCCTGGCTGGTAAAGAAGAGCAACCAAAAAGGAGCAAAAATGTATATGATTGGTTTATTTGCTTCCTTTATTTATTAGCACATTATATGAAATTTCAATGAACTATATACATTATTTCATAGGACGGGAAGAAAGACCTTCTCTTGGGCTTCAAATAAAGTTATTTCTCTGCCAATTAAATGATTAGAGAACACATTATTAAGCAAATCTTTTGAATGATTTCTTTACTCACCTAGTTTCCATGCGCATCAATAATTTAACTTTGGGTGATAGAACCAGACTTTTTGAAGCCATAAAACAAAATTTGTATTTTTCTTGTCATATAATAATAGAAAAGATTTTTATTTAAGAAATCAACTCAAAAGAAAAAGGCTCCAAGATGCTGATAAAGCAATAGGTTAATAATTAAAAATTCACCACCATCATTCTTTCAGCTTCATGGAAGATGATTTACAACGAAGTGATATTGAAGCGAAGATAAATTACAGTAAATTACCTGCATCCATAAGCAAACAATGGTCATTGGAATAAGCAGGAGCAGAACTTGCCATGTAACCTTAGACATCACACCAATTATACCGAGAAGTTGAATTAAGGTTGTGGCAAAAGAGCCAATTCTGGCTGGAATATCAAGATCAACGACACTTTGATCTACCGAAACCTGAAAATTCATAAAGTTAGACGAGCAATTCAGAAAAGGAAAGAGGAGTATTTCTCCCAAAAAACACGAAAAAAAAAGGAGTTAAGAGCCAAAATAATCCCTTGACTATTTACATGAGGCCCTTTTAGTGTTAAGAGTATATAAAAATGCTAAACTCGTCCTTCGACTCTTTCAATATGGGCTGAAATAGTCCATAAAGAACTGTTATAGGCCCCTTTAAAAGGGACAAGGGACTAAATTGACACTTTTATAAACTTTGTGACTAAAATGACCAACGACAAATAGTCGGGGAAACATTGTGACACTTATCTAAAAAAAAAGTAACCAAGGTCATACATACGAAAACTGCTGACTACTTACACGATTCAAGATTCTCCCCATGGGGGTGGAATCGAAGAATGACATTGGAGCCCGGAATATAGTTTTTAGCATCTTCAAAAATAACTTTTGCGATGCCTCTAAGCCAAAAGTCGCCACAAGAACAGCCTTTAAAAAGACAAACAAGGAGCTGCCAAAAGCAAGTGCCATATATACGTCAAGAAGATAAGTGNAACTGTGTTAAGGTATTTATCAGATGTCACTTTTAAATACAAAGATGATTTTTTTTTTCTACTTAGAGTTCGCTTGGGTCAGCTGGTGCATTTTATAAAGGTTATTATAAAGTTGTTTTATGGAAATCAATTTTATTTTTTAAGTGGATCTGTTAAATATTTTCCTTTTCAAAAAAGTCAGAAAACAGCGTCTTAATCACCACCGTATTTTAACATATCAAATTCTCATAAACAGCTTCCCACTAAAAGAATTTCTATAAGCAGTAGAAACCAAACTAATAATGTGACAGTAGTATGAAAAGTGGTAGCGAGAAAGCTACTCCGCACAGACCCATAAAGCGATTAAAATAATATAAAAAATCAATTAAAATTAAAGATTAAACAGCAATTGTGACAAGCAACGGCAAAGAGAAAATGCAGTTATATACCTGGAGATCAAGCAGTTCAATCTTCCCATTCCCAGGCCACCAAGGCGGAGGTCTAGAATCATCAATAATAGCCGGCGCTTCACTAGGAATGTCACAAAACTGCTGTATGCGCTCAATAGAAACAATCTTATTTTCAAGTTTACAAAAGCTCAATATCCACCGGGAGAAGCGAGCATTTAAATTAATACCATAAGTTACAGCAAGGCCTGCCATACCTAAGATATGAAAAACCATGTGTCATCAACGAGGGTTCATATTACAAAATAATATCACATATAAACTGAAATTGTTCCACCTTAAAAATATGTATCAAATAATGGAAATGTTGAATTATAAATTCTAAAAATTAATCCTTTTTTTTTTGGAGGGGTGGGGGGAAGGGAATTTGAGCGTATTTAATTGCAAGCACTCCCACACTGCATATGCAAAGCCTTGATACAAGGAGCTCTTAGTTGAAAGTCTAAGCTCTCAACCAACGGGCTAAGGGGGCTGGCATAAAATTAAATTTTAAATAAGTTTTTTGTAAATTTGATTGTGAATTCTGGAAAGAAATTTGCAATAAGTTTCTATAATTTGAAGGATACGTACTCGGATCAATACTTCCATGTGGTAAAGTAACAAGAAGTGTCATGCAGAAAGCAAATACAAAAGTGGATAGCAATTCCATGCGCAAGCATAACCATTGAATGGCAGCTTTACTGTAGAAGAATGGGCGTGAATAGCAGTCAAGAAGGTACAGATTCCTTTTGATGAACCTCTTTTCCTGTCCAAATCCTCTAATGGTAGAAGCGCCAGCAATAGATTCCCCAAAAAGATTAATAATTGGAGACTTCTGGATGCTGACAATTCGCACTAGCTCACTTGATGAAGCCATATAATACTTCTGTTGAAAGTAAAATTTCATGTTAAAATCATACAATAAATGGTTACGGTTCGATCTTTATTAATGACAATAAGAACTGCTTCATGAACATGCTATTATTATTCACAAACAAAAAAATTGAAGGAAGATTTACATATATACCACTCAATTTCTATGTATTTACATATCTAACACAATTTTAATTTTTACATGCACGCCACCTTAACTAAGGATTAAATGGTGTATTTTCCCTTTTTTTTAAGTTAAAATGGTGATATTTTTATGAGAAATGAAAGATCTGGGTGGTATAAATGTAAAATGTAAAGTTTAGGAGATAGATATGTAAAATACTTGAGAATTGAGTGGTATGTATGTATATGCCCCAACCCAAATTCAAATGCTTAGAATGCCTGAAAATGTAACTAATGTAATTCCAAGATAACCACTTATAATATTTCAAATGACTTGTGCTGTGAAATGAAGGCGATAATGGATACTTATATGAACTCTGCATTTCTTTCAGTGTATTCATTCTAGTTTCAATCATCAGCAATACCATTACCGTTATCCGAATAATCTTAGGCCGGTTTATCAATCTACATTCTTCAGTCGTTTCTGTGAGATGTTGTATGCAATAGTCAGGTCTCTGAACTGTGCGATCCAGTCGTTGCCTTCCTAGCAACCTCTAATCATGACAATATCACAAAGGGTGGGTCACGAAGATGATGGTAATAGATGGAACTGGAATGGGGCAGAAGCGATGCTAAGGCTTCTCACAAGGGAGTTTTGTAAACGTTGGTTTTGAGAGAGAAAAAATAATTATTCCTCTTTAATTTCCTAAGACTTGGTTACAAAATAAATAGAAGAAAAAAGCCACCACATTAGGAAAACCACAAAATACCCATGCTGTAAAAAAGGAAATAGAAATTACCAACAATAGATAATTCTAAAAGTAGAAACGACTAATAATAGACAATAATAAAAATAGAAGTATCAAAAGAAAAAATCCTAAACCTCCGACAATATTGAGTTTGAATTTTGTCTGTTATACTCCAACATGACTAGATACCAAAGTTATATCTTAGTAACTTCAGCATATACTTCTGGCACATACTATTCTGATCTCAATCTGTACTTAGATTTACAAAGAATCTCTTGATTTATATAAGACCATTCATACAGAAGAAAACAAAGAACAAAAAATTACAAACTATTATAATTCATAGTAGCTGTCATGGCTAAGATTAGTAACAGATACAATGGCAAAGGCTGTGAGGGGTTTCACCCAAATATCTCATGTCAAGCTTTATGAATCTCTGCAGTTAAAAAATAAAAAAATAAAAAAAAAACTTTTTGATATTATTTTATCCACTCCCTGCACCAGAAATCCTAGTTCAGCAATCCGAATCATTGCTCCATAAGCCTAGATAGATGCTCCAAATCAGGTTGCAGCAGAATATTGCATATATGCCATAAGTAAGAATCACTTTTCAAGTGAGGATGCATTTTTATGTTCAAAAATTAAAAGGGAAATTTACATGCACACCACACAATTCTTATGTGTTTACCAATCTAACACCCAAGTTTGAGATTTTGCACTTATAACACATTGGTCTTATAAACCTATGCATGAAAAGATGTATTTCACATTTAAAAATGCATTGATGGAGGTATTTTTGTGTGACGTTAGATGTAAATATGAAGTAGGCACATGAAAAACAGGAGCACAAATTGCACACATTTCGCTATGTATCCTATAGCATGTCACACCACATGAATCTCCATAATAATAGAAAGGTGGAATTGGCATTGAGTGAGATACTTTTCAGTGAAACAGGACAAAACATAATTATTGAAAAGGTGTTATATAAAGCCTTCAACCAGGATGGCTACTCAAAATATATCCAAGAACCTTAAAATTATTCTTGCTAACTAATTTAAAACGACAAAGTATAAAAGATCATATTGCTCTGGTTCTAATGAATAAAGTTTCAATTATGTCTACCCAGGAAAAAAACAAAGGTTGACGAGTCGAACATAATGAAAATATAAATGCCATCCATTATCAATCAATAAGAGGACCAAGATAATTTCTTCCTGGCTGGTAAAGAAGAGCAACCAAAAAGGAGCAAAAATGTATATGATTGGTTTATTTGCTTCCTTTATTTATTAGCACATTATATGAAATTTCAATGAACTATATACATTATTTCATAGGACGGGAAGAAAGACCTTCTCTTGGGCTTCAAATAAAGTTATTTCTCTGCCAATTAAATGATTAGAGAACACATTATTAAGCAAATCTTTTGAATGATTTCTTTACTCACCTAGTTTCCATGCGCATCAATAATTTAACTTTGGGTGATAGAACCAGACTTTTTGAAGCCATAAAACAAAATTTGTATTTTTCTTGTCATATAATAATAGAAAAGATTTTTATTTAAGAAATCAACTCAAAAGAAAAAGGCTCCAAGATGCTGATAAAGCAATAGGTTAATAATTAAAAATTCACCACCATCATTCTTTCAGCTTCATGGAAGATGATTTACAACGAAGTGATATTGAAGCGAAGATAAATTACAGTAAATTACCTGCATCCATAAGCAAACAATGGTCATTGGAATAAGCAGGAGCAGAACTTGCCATGTAACCTTAGACATCACACCAATTATACCGAGAAGTTGAATTAAGGTTGTGGCAAAAGAGCCAATTCTGGCTGGAATATCAAGATCAACGACACTTTGATCTACCGAAACCTGAAAATTCATAAAGTTAGACGAGCAATTCAGAAAAGGAAAGAGGAGTATTTCTCCCAAAAAACACGAAAAAAAAAGGAGTTAAGAGCCAAAATAATCCCTTGACTATTTACATGAGGCCCTTTTAGTGTTAAGAGTATATAAAAATGCTAAACTCGTCCTTCGACTCTTTCAATATGGGCTGAAATAGTCCATAAAGAACTGTTATAGGCCCCTTTAAAAGGGACAAGGGACTAAATTGACACTTTTATAAACTTTGTGACTAAAATGACCAACGACAAATAGTCGGGGAAACATTGTGACACTTATCTAAAAAAAAAGTAACCAAGGTCATACATACGAAACTGCTGACTACTTACACGATTCAAGATTCTCCCCATGGGGGTGGAATCGAAGAATGACATTGGAGCCTGGAATATAGTTTTTAGCATCTTCAAAAATAACTTTTGCGACGCCTCTAAGCCAAAAGTCGCCACGAGAACAGCCTTTAAGAAGACAAACAAGGAGCTGCCAAAAGCAAGTGCCATATATACGTCAAGAAGATAAGTGCTCGTCGTCTTTGGCTTATCACCATGTGTTTGGGGGTTTGCCGAAGCCATCCACCAGTTACTAGCTATCTGCAGAACCTGAAATGTTGTCTGGGATAGAATAATTAAAGGTATTAATGCTCCTTTATATGCAGCAGCCATATATGACAGGTAAACTGTTAAGCTAACTCTCCCCCTTGCTCGCTTCTCTTCTTGAACGAGTTGTTTTTTCCCGCTGCACTTCGATTTCTTCATTTCCTTTACACCAATTCGCTCGGATGGAGGCTCGTTTTCGGGTGTTTTGCTTCCCAAGCTATCAACCTTGCTTACAATTGATCCCGATCTTTGGCGAAGCATTGATACATCCTCCAACATGCATTCCGGAATGTCCATTGCTTCAATGGCTTCCTGATGGGCTGAAACCAAAGCATTGAAGTCAGTTCCAGATTTTAAAATATCATCGTATTTTCCAGCCTGTATTATGTGACCCTCTTTAAGCACCTGCATAAAATGGTTATACAAGGTCAATGGAAATGACAGAAGCTTAGTTGGAAGCAAAATATATTTGTTTAGTGTATTTTTTACATGTTTTTAAAAACAAACTAACGTATTTTGAAAACATTCTAAAAACTTTAATATGTTTGGAGTGTTTTTAAAAACAACCATAGTTTAATCAAATTGCCAAATAAGTTTTATTTCACATCAAAACATAAACAAAATAAAATAAATAAAATAATAAAATAATAATCAAAAGTGATCTCAGACGATCGCTAAGTACTTTCATGTGCTTCATAAACAGAAAGCAGTTCCTAGGAAGCATTTTTGGGTAGCCACTTTTCCTAATAGTTTGGCTCTGGTTCAACTTTGATCCCTACATTTTCAGTAGTTGTTCGGCTTTGATCCCTACATTTTCAGTAGTTGCAATCAAGTCCCTGTAATTTAAAATAGCTAAAATATCATCCAAAACTCAAATGACATAATGGATGAGACCAATTACTTCCAAACGAAAGGACTAGATGCTAACAAGCCAAGTGTGATTTTCTGCCGGTTTAAGTATTCGGCTTAAAATGACAAACAACATTTGGTCATTTAATTTGGACGAAATATAACTTCTTCCATTATATCATTCGAGCTTTGGACATGATTGTAATGATTTTAAAGTGTAGGGATTTGACCGCTACAATTGAAATTAGTGGGATCGAGTTAGAACTAGACGGATGCTATAGGGACTAAAAAGTGGTTTACACATGCTTTTTAAGATCCACATCTTTCCCAAATATTAATAAAACAAGATTTAAAAAAAATTATATTTTAACTTATAACTTACAAAATGATAAAGAGTCACAAGCAATAGAAAAATGAGGAGGCTTACAGCTAGCGTTAGACAAGTTGGAAGCAGTAAGACTATTGCAAATTTATAATAATAATCAGTGAAATATGGTAGAGAAATAACTATAAATAGACATGCAAATACCTAATTAGAAGCAAAACAGACACATGCTTGACATTCCATAAAAGCCTTAAAGTATACAAACTGAAATTAAAAAAAGGCCATATATAAAACTGTAAAAGCTTGCACACCAGTATCAAATCCGCGGCTGGAAGAAATTCAACTTGATGGGTGACAAATACCACTGTCTTGCTGGCCAGAGCAGTCAAAATATATTCCTGCAAACCATAGTAATACACCATTCAGTATCAAACAATTTCTAGATATAAAAAGGATTGGTAAGAGCAGAAGTGGAGAAACAATCTGCAAACCTTGAACAAATCACTCCCTGTATGGGCATCAACTGCACTAAAAGGATCATCAAGCAAATAAATATCAGCATCCTGATAAAGCGCTCGAGCAAGTTGAACCCTTTGTTTCTGTCCACCACTTAGATTTATACCTCTATCACCAATTATTGTTTGATCTCCATGGGAAAATAGCTCCAGATCCCTTTTAAGGGAACAAGCATTAATAACATTCTTGTACCTCTGCTCATCCATTGGGCTCCCAAACAGGATGTTTTCCTCAATATTTCCTGACTGGATCCAAGCTGACTGAGAAACATAAGCTGCAGAACCACTAATCCTAACCTGAAAAAGATAAATCAACAGAAAAAAAATAAATCAAATTTTTAACCTCCATGTACAAGATCTTGAGCCAAAAAGCATAAGGAAATCACTTACTTCGCCGGANCGCTGCAGAACCACTAATCCTAACCTGAAAAAGATAAATCAACAGAAAAAAAAAAAAATCAAATTTTTAACCTCCATGTACAAGATCTTGAGCCAAAAAGCATAAGGAAATCACTTACTTCGCCGGAAATTTTGGGTATTTCACCGAGGATACAGGAGAGGAAGCTTGACTTCCCAGAACCGACGGCACCACAGACCGCCACACGCTTCCCTTTCTCTACTTTCAATTGTATTGACGAAAGAGTGGGTTTAGAGGATTCCGGATCCCAACAAAACTCACCATCCTTAATCTCGATAGCCGCCGTGCTCGCAAGTCCGCTGGGAATAATAACAGTGGCATCGACCTGCAACTCTTCCTGTTGCAGAAAATCTGTGATCCGTTCCACCGCAACTTTTGTCTGGGAAATCATAAGAACCAAATCAGGAAAATTTTTAAGAGGATCCTGGAGAATCCGAATGGTGGCTAGGACAGACAGCACGCCGCCGGCGGTAAGCTGACCACCTAGCAATATGCAAGTAGCAAATGTCGCCACAGAGATGAAAATGGGGGATCCCCAGTAAATGAAGGTGACTAATGCTTGAGAATATNGGTAGCAAATGTCGCCACAGAGATGAAAATGGGGGATCCCCAGTAAATGAAGGTGACTAATGCTTGAGAATATGAGGTTTTCCGGATCCAACTATACTCCGCATTCCTCATCTCTTCCAGTTTTAATCTATAGCGAACCTCCCAAGCTTGAAACTTCAGGATCCTCATGTTTCTCAGACATTCGGATGTTGTCCTCATTCGATCATCTTTAGCGGCCATAAGGTTAACTTGATAACGCTTTTGTAATTCTGATAAAGGATAGGCGATAGCAATGCAGATAATGGTTGCCCCGAGTGTTGCGACGGAAGCAATTCCGACATGTTTGTATAAAATTGCCACAGCAAGCGTGATTTGTAATGGAAGCAGCCAAATGTCATGAATATTCCATGAGAAATCACCAACTTTCTCCACATCCACTGCTATATAGTTAACAATATCGCCGATGGTGTGTCTCTGCCGTGCTCTGCACGACAGCCTTAGTCCTTTTTTGTAAACCACGGCCGTCAAAGCAGATTTAACATGCATGCCTAAGACATCTACTCCTAAATACCATTGCCTTGTCGTCACTGTCTCTACCAACTTTGCAACAAAGAAGACGGATGTTAACACATATCCTTCATGAAGAAAAGCTACATTTCCACTCAAGTAATCAACGAAATAGCTTATCAGATATGGTCCGACAAAAGATACCAATGTGTATAATCCAGCAAAGACGGCAGTCACCATTGCTTCTTTCCAAAACGAAAGGAAAATCGCTAACGTCAAGGAGTACAATTTCCCAGAGTTAACGGTATTCAATCTCTCCCAATTTGAATTCAAGGCCTTATATGAAGTTTTGGACCTGTCTTTATGTGCCAACAATGGTACATCCCTGAGTTCAAGGGGCCTCTTTGCGCCTATGGAAAGCAGAGGACTGAGCCAAGACAGTGTTGCGAGGCTGAAAATCCCTGCTCCACTGTAAGGAGTGACATTGGGGCAACCAGCTTCATCCTCTTCGGTAAGAAGAGGATCATGAAGATCGGAATTCACCCTATAGACATCTATACCTGAAATTCCACGGATGGAGGCAATGGAAAGGAAGGCGAGAGCAGGAGCGGCGGCATAATTTGCCACGACATGAGAATTCAAGTGAGTAAACTTATCCAAAAAGCCTCTGGTATCAACAAATCCAATATATAGACAGAGGCAGAATGACACAGGCCATGAACACCTAACCGGCAAGGGAAATTTTTCCGTAGCATTAAACCAGCTCTGCAATGCCCAGAATGTTATCGCAAGCCAAGCGATTGTCTCAACGCAGGGTAAGTAAAATACGGAATAATCTTTAACCCCGTCGCGAAACAAAATTACTGTTTCATACCCGATAACTGCCATTTGAAGGAAGACAATGTAGACTGAGCAGAAAATCGAGACCTTGAACCAACATCCGACGACAAAAGTTACCGGATCTCCAACGCCCCCGCCGGAGTCAGCGCGAGCCTGGAGGAGAGGACCGTCGTCATCCTTTAAAACCATCACTCTGGAAAGCACACGCTTGAAAACGAGGGAAGCGTAGGTCAGTAAGAGAGAGAGGAGAAGCAAGAGATGGGCGGAGAAGGAGAGCTTCTCCAGCCAAGGTAGGGCTTCTAAAGAACCGAGAAAAGAAGGGCCGAGAAAGAGCAAACCCATTTGCCAGTCGAGGGATAGGACTCAGAATGAAGATATCCAAATTGAGCAAAAAGATTTCAGGGAATACGTGCCGGTTCCTAGTTTTCAGCTACGGGCATTGCCCCGCTTAATTTTCGGATAAGCAGAAACAGCACCCACACACACAGATAGAGAGAAAGAAGAAAGACGACGACAGGTAGCGATTAGAAAGGCGAAGGACACAGTGCAGAATCGAACAAAGATTGGAATCACGCAGGAAGACGACAAGGGTGTAAGAAATCGGAAACCGAGAAAATCCTCAAAACTCTACCAACCTCCTTCCTCACAGCAAACTCCCCTCTTACACAGAGAGAGAGAGAGAGAGAGAGAGAGAGAGAGATAGAGAGAGACGGAAAGAGAGAGATGTGGGCTCTTGCAACGTGTGAAGAGAAAAGCAAAGGCGGAAAAGTGAAAAACAATACCAAATTGGTTTTGTTACCTTCCCTCTCCTTGTCGAAGCACACTCTGTTCTCTGGACTGATTGATTTTTCTTCTCGTTTAGCTCTTAGCAGTGAGCACTACAGGGATAATGCGGCAGTTGTAAATCCCGTAGCTCATTCCACGGTTAAAAAGGAAACCGTCTCTGAGTGACTGAGTCAATACCAGAAAATTAATCGGATAATTTACCTAATTTTTATGTATTTATATATCTAATATTTAAATTATTCAAATTGGCCTTTATATTTATAATGTTCTAATACAAATTTATGATTTCTTTTCCCAATTTCTATTTTCTTTTTACAAATTTAATGCTACTTTTATTTAAAACGCTGTCTTATAAATTTTTGTGTTATACATATAAATAAAAAATGGAAATATTTAATATATAAATTCATTAGAATTGTGGGGTTTGTTATAATAACGGTAAAGTATTTTTCTTACTTTTTTTAATTTCAGGAATATCCATTAAAATGGTAAAAAGCTGTGCTCAAGAAATTAGGGTTTAAGTTAGATTTTGTCTTGCTATATTTTGGAAGATTTACATAAATACCACTTAATTCGTAAATATTTACATATCTAATATCTAATATATACTCCATCTTATTTACGCATATTTAATGCATAAATACATTAGAATTGTGGGGTTTGCAGTAATAACGGTAAAATCGTGCATATAACCAGCACAGCTAGTGTTGAGTTTTTTCTTTTTTAAAAAAAATTTAGGAGAAACCATTAAAATGTTAAAAAATTGTGCTCAAGAAATTAGGTTTTGAGTTGTCTTACATTTTGTCTTGCTTCCTTTTAAAATTCCATTTTCATTGTATTTTGGAATATTTACATAAATACCACTTAATTCTTTTATATTTACATATCAAATATCTAAATTTTAAAATTNTTCTCATGTTTTTCATGCCAAAAGGCTAAATACCAACCGCTCCCTGATTTGTGTTGACTTGTAGCTCATAACGTTTCTTCTAGAATATTTTTTTTGGAACTATATGCCACATGGAATCAATAAGTTTATGTCGACTATAGGGACACTAAATGGTACTTGGAATTTGTATGTTATTTTGATTGGGAGCATTTGTACAACCAATTTTATGTATTTACATATCTCAAAGGTAAATTTTGTTTCGTGCATTTATACCGCTCAAATTTTTCATACACATAAAAAAATATGTCAGTTTTAATTTCAAAAAGATAAAATACACATTTTTCCGCGTTGGTAAATTTGCAGGGGTAGCATGATATATTAGCATCCTAGTGTTATATGAAAATCTGACACACATTGGATAAAACGAAAGCTGATAAAGGGCGCTCCGAAGGTTTTTAAATAGAAAATCCGAAAGAATAAAAATCACAGGGCCTAGCCAAGCTGGAAGTATTCCACTATCATTTTACAGTTAAACTACTCAGCTGGGTCAGGTCCTAGGAATTTTTCTTTTTTGGTTTTTCTACATTGAAACTTATAGTGTCATTATTAGTTGTTTTCTCTTTTCTAAGTGTGTTTTGAATCGTTATACTACACTAAGATGATAATTTGCTACTTTATTGCGAATTTTTTTCTAACACACGTCAATTATTTTCTTATTATATTATTTATATTGTACTTTCTAAGATTTTATATTTATTTACATGTTAGTAGTAATGCCAAACTTATCATCGGGGATAAAATGTACGTATTGCAACAGATGTTCATTTGAAATAGAGTAAAAATTATTGACATTGAATTTATCCAATCATTAAATGTCATAAATTTACCCAAAAAAATCAGATGTGTTGGTTTAAATGATTTGTTTCGCATTTTGCATTGTTTATAATTAACTAGAAATTTAAAATTAGCATTAAGCCATTTTTAGGATAGCATCAATTCTCAAAGGTCATACATTAGTGAAAGGTTGGAGGACTTAGTGATATACATATTAAAAAAATGTCAAATTTGTCTCATGATTCTTTATGTAGAGTTATTTTAATTTTAAAGTTTTTAAAATGATAATTTAATGCACTAATTCATTTAATATCGGGTGAATAGCCCATAAAGAGACTATTCCAACCCTGATTTAAAGAATATCACTTCGATACACTATCAACAAATTTCTATCATCTCATACAGATCTCGAGACATGACATGAATCTCGAGATAATTTTTAAGCAAAAAACATTTAAACTTTATTTAAAAATTATTTAAAACTCTAATTTTAGCAAACGTATAGTGAATATGATTGGCACAATAAGAGAAACACAATAACACCAAAGTTGGTTTAATGATTCTAATCGTAGTCAAATGAAGCTTGGATCAACTCATTAAGCCACCTTTTGAAGGTTTTAGTATCTAATTGGAAGGTCAAATGAAATCCAAATCAAACAGCCTTATAGTCAAATCAAGCGTATTGAACATACAAATCAAATGAGCCCAAGATCACTCAATTATGACATCATTAAGGCACTCAAATATCCACATAACGTCGTCTGATCGGGGATCCTCTCCGTTCGTATGATAGAGTGGTCTAGACTAGATTCCTTCATTATTTGCAAGGAAGTATCTCTCAAACTCTATAAATAGAGCCTCACCCTCCCCTCCCACCACTAACGGGGGACCCAGACCTGAGCCTGAAGAAGGATATGGAGAATAAAGAGCTGAATTATGACATGTACAACAGAATATTGGCGTGCATTGTGAAGTAACGAAGCATAAAATGGTGCACCAACGCACCCCGAAGACATCGTAATGGGTCCACCCCAAAGATTGTGCACCAATGTACTTTGAAGATGGTGTGACAACATATCGTGAAGAAGATGAAATAATACACTCTAAAGATGGTGTAACAATGCACCCCTATGGTGGTGTAATGACGTCACCTTAGAAACGATTCAACAATATACCCAAAAAATGATGCAATAATGTTGATGATGGTGTAATAACACCCCCATAAGATGATATATAAATGCACCCTGAAGGAGGTGTAATTATGTCATCTCAAAGATGATGTATCAACACCCCCAGAAGACGTTGCAGTAATGCACCACGGAGATTACAGTGGCACTACTTAAATATGGTTTAACAATGCACCAAAAAAAATGGTGTACAAATGCCACCCCAAAGACAGTGCAAGAATGCACCCCGAAGATGGTGTAATGATCTCATCTTGAAGATGGTGCAATGACATGCTCCGAAGAAGTTGTAGTATCGCATTCCGAGTATAGTGTAACTCTTCTCCACTGCCTATGTGACCAACTATGTTTTACGTGGCTCACAACTCGTGTAGTTCCCAACTGTAGCCTCTATAGCCTACAAAGATTACTACAATCCCTAACTCTTGTTTTCATAGCCTACATACGTTATAACAACTCACCGTCATTGCCTACATGATTAACTATGACCTACATGGCTTATAGCTAGTGCGGCTTTCAACTCTAGCCTATGCGATCTATGAAAATCATCGTAGTTCACCACTCTGCCTTTGCGGCCTATGAATATTATCACAGCTCACACAACTCTTAACTTTGTCCTCAGTGGCCTACAAATATTTTCACAACTCTTGGAGCTCCTAACTTCAGCCTCTGCAGTCTACGAAAGTTATAACAATTTGTGCAACAATCGTCTCTGGCCTCTACGACCTACATGCATCATCATAGCTCATAACTCTGGCCTATATGACTAATTATATCCTATATGTCTCATAGCTCACAAAACTCTCAACTCTGGCCTTTACTATTTGTGGATGTTACTATAGCTCTCACGACTCTCAACTCTAGCCTTCACGGCCTACGAACATTATCATGGCTCATGCAGCTCCCAATTACAACCTCTGCAACTTTTATACATCATCAAAACTACCATTATGGTCTATGTGATCAACTACAACCTACATGTCTCACACCTACCGCAACTCCCTACTACGACTCCTATGGCCAACCAACACTTCCTTAGCATTCATCTACAACCCCTATGGCCAACCGACACTTTTATAGCAATCATCTACAACCTACAATGCTAGCTATCATAGCTTGCAACTAAGGTCTCTATAACAAGATGACACTATAGCCATCATCTACAACAATCATGGTACGTTGTTGTCTTCATAGTCATCGACCCTAACCATTGTGGTTAGTTATATACATTATTGTTGAGTTGACATTGTATATCAACTTTGTAATTTCATTTTCCCAAATCTTGGAGAATCTTTGACTTATGTACTCAAAATTACGTGGTGGACTATTTCAACTAAGCTACGCCCTGTGATTTTTTCCTCTTTTCATGGTGGACTATTCCATATACATGTCAATAGCCCATTTTTATCCTATTGCTCTATTTTCACACATGGACATGATGACGAAGATATTAAGAATATGTACTTTTATCGTCACTACATGAGGTAGTATATTTAATTAGAATGAAAGGAACTCGAGTCTAGAACGACATCTAATAAAATAATTTACTATATAATAATAATTATAGCCACATGTAAATAGACTATCACATACAACAAAATAAAAAAAATAATTAAAAAAAACATATTTATTATTTCTTAAGAGTAAAGATAATCTGGACAGGCCATAGAACCAAAGGATTGCGTGAGTTGTTTATTATTTTGAATTGTTAATTACAAAAAAATAAGTGGGGCGATAAAAAATAAATTATATAATTTATCATATTAATTATTAAATAGTTTCCCTTAAATTATTAATATTTTATAAAATNAGCTTAAAATGACAAACAACATTTGGTCATTTAATTTGGACGAAATATAACTTCTTTCATTATATCATTCGAGCTTTGGACATGATTGTAATGACTTTAAAGTCTAGGGATTTGACCGCTACAATTGAAATTAGTGGGATCGAGTTAGAACTAGACGGATGCTATAGGGACTAAAAAGTGGTTTACACATGCTTTTTAAGATCCACATCTTTCCCAAATATTAATAAAACAAGATTTAAAAAAAATTATATTTTAACTTATAACTTACAAAATGATAAAGAGTCACAAGCAATAGAAAAATGAGGAGGCTTACAGCTAGCGTTAGACAAGTTGGAAGCAGTAAGACTATTGCAAATTTATAATAATAATCAGTGAAATATGGTAGAGAAATAACTATAAATAGACATGCAAATACCTAATTAGAAGCAAAACAGACACATGCTTGACATTCCATAAAAGCCTTAAAGTATACAAACTGAAATTAAAAAAAGGCCATATATAAAACTGTAAAAGCTTGCACACCAGTATCAAATCCGCGGCTGGAAGAAATTCAACTTGATGGGTGACAAATACCACTGTCTTGCTGGCCAGAGCAGTCAAAATATATTCCTGCAAACCATAGTAATACACCATTCAGTATCAAACAATTTCTAGATATAAAAAGGATTGGTAAGAGCAGAAGTGGAGAAACAATCTGCAAACCTTGAACAAATCACTCCCTGTATGGGCATCAACTGCACTAAAAGGATCATCAAGCAAATAAATATCAGCATCCTGATAAAGCGCTCGAGCAAGTTGAACCCTTTGTTTCTGTCCACCACTTAGATTTATACCTCTATCACCAATTATTGTTTGATCTCCATGGGAAAATAGCTCCAGATCCCTTTTAAGGGAACAAGCATTAATAACATTCTTGTACCTCTGCTCATCCATTGGGCTCCCAAACAGGATGTTTTCCTCAATATTTCCTGACTGGATCCAAGCTGACTGAGAAACATAAGCTNTATCTAATATTTAAATTAATTAAAATTGGCGTTTATATTTATAATGTTCTAATACAAATTTATGATTTCTTTTCCCCAATTTATATTTCCTTTTTACAAATTTAATACTAGTTTTATTTTAAACGCTGTATTATAAATTTTTGTGTTATACATATAAATAAAAATTGAAAATATTTAATATATAAATTCATTAGAATTGTGGGGTTTGTTATAATAACCGTAAAATATTTTTCTTATATTTTTAATTTCAGGAATATCCATTAAAATGGTAAAAAGTTGTGCTCAAGAAATTAGGGTTTAAGTTATCTTACATTTTGTCTTGCTACATTTTGGAAGATTTACATAAATACCACTTAATTCGTAAATATTTACATATCTAATATCTAAAATTTAAAATTTACCTATATACTCCATCTTATTTACGCATATTTAATGCATAAATACATTAGAATTGTGGGGTTTGCAGTAATAACGGTAAAATCGTGCATATAACCAGCACAACTAGTGTTGAGTTTTTTCTTTTTTAAAAAAAATTTAGGAGAAACCATTAAAATGTTAAAAAACTGTGCTCAAGAAATTAGGTTTTGAGTTGTCTTACATTTTGTCTTGCTTCCATTTAAAATTCCATTTTCATTGTATTTTGGAAGATTTACATAAATACCACTTAATTCTTTTATATTTACATATCAAATATCTAAATTTTAAAATTTACCTAAATACCCATCATATTTAATATATAAATATATTAGAATTGTGGGATTTGCAGTAATAACGGTAAAATCGTGGATATAACCATCACAACTAGTGTGGAGTTCTTTCTTTTTTAAAAAAAATTCAGGAGAAACCATTAAAATGTTAAAAAACTGTGCTTAAGAAATTAGGTTTTGAGTTGTCTTACATTTTGTCTTGCTTCCTTTTAATATTTCATTTTCATTGCATTTTGGAATATTTACATAAATACCACTTAATTCTTTTATATTTACATATCAAATATCTAAATTTTAAATTTTACCTAAATACCCATCATATTTAATATATAAATATATTAGAATTGTGGGATTTGCAGTAATAACGGTAAAATCGTGGATATAACCATCACAACTAGTGTGGAGTTCTTTCTTTTTTAAAAAAATTTCAGGAGAAACCATTAAAATGTTAAAAAAACTGTGCTCAAGAAATCAGGTTTTGAGTTGTCTTACATTTTGTCTTTTTTTCTTTTAATATTTCATTTTCATTGTATTTTGGAAGATTTACATAAATTCTACTTAATTCTTTTATATTTACATATCAAATATCTAAATTTTAAATTTTACCTATCTTATTTACGCATACATATATGTCATCTTATTCGGGCGGAGCCAACATTATCTTTTAGGGTGGGTTAAATCATCAAATGTTTCATTTTATTTAAGTATCAAGCTAGAAAATATATCGAAGAGGCAAAATTACTAAATGGTCTGAACTAAATAAGAAATAATATTAAATTTTAATATTTATACAGAGAAATCTTAAATTTAAGGGAGGGCAATTGACCACTTTAAACATTAACATAGTCTCACACTTCGGCCATATTTATACTTGAAAATATATATATTAAAGTTTTGAAAATGGTAAAATAGTAATATTTTTATATGATGTGAAAATATGGTTGGTATATATGGAAAAAAGTTAAATTTAGGTGTTAAAACTATAAATGCATAAAAATTAGATGGCATGTACTTAACTGCCCCTTTTAATTATACAAAAGAAGAAGTTTAAATATAATCAAGCGAATTGTTATTTGGTCTGGTGGGCCCCAAATAACACTTCCCCCATTTTGGTCAAAACTCAGGTGTGCTTTAATTGATCTGAAGAGCCCGCGCCACAAGATTCGAACGATTGATCCGAGGGACTTACACCAGAGGCCGTACCAATGAGCCGGGACGTAGAGCATTTATATATATATATATACTACACATGAATTTTCATATTTATTTATATAACACTGAAGCTTTAAAATCATATTAAAGGCACCTCTATCACTGAGTTTCATAAATGAAATGCAGTTATTCATATATAAGTCAACGAAAAATATGTGTTGGATATGTAAATGTTAAAAAATTGTATGGCGTGAATGCAAATTTCACTAAAACTATAATGTTTTGAGATCATATGCCAGTAAAAATGCCCTTGTTGAATATATATATATATATATATATATATANAGGCCATGAAAACCTAACCGGCAAGGGAAATTTTGCCGCAGCATTAAACCAGCTCTGCAATGCCCGGAATGTTATCGCAAGCCAAGCGATTGTCTCAAGGCAGGGTAAGTAAAATACGGAGTAATCTTTAACCCCGTCGCGAAACAAAATTACTGTTTCATACCCGAGAACTGCCAGTTGAAGGAAGACAATGTAGACTGAGCAGAAAATGGAGACCTTGAACCAACATCCGACGACAAAAGTTACCGGATCTCCACCGCCCCCGCCGGAGTCAGCGCGAGCCTTCACTCTGGAAAGCACACGGTTGAAAACGCGGGAAGCGGGGGTCAGTAAGAGAAAGAGGAGAAGCAAGAGATGTGCGGCGAAGGAGAGCTTCTCCAGCGAAGGTAGGGCTTCTAAAGAACCGAGAAAAGAAGGGCCGAGAAAGAGCAAACCCATTTGCCAGTCGAGGGATAGGACTCAGAATGAAGATATCCAAATTGAGCAAAAGATTTCAGGTAATACGTGCCGGTTCCTAGTTTTCAGCTACGGGCATTGCCCCGCTTAATTTTCAGATAAGCAGAAACAGCACCCACACACACAGATAGAGAGAAAGAAGAAAGACGACGACAGGTAGCGATTAGAAAGGCGAGGACACAGTGCAGAATCGAACAAAGATTGGAATCACGCAGGAAAACGACAAGGGTGTAGGAAGTCGGAAACCGAGAAAATCCTCAAAACTCTACCAACCTCCTTCCTCACAGCAAACTCCCCTCTCACAGAGAGAGAGAGAGAGAGAGAGAGAGAGAGAGAGAGAGAGAGANCTCGTTTACCACTGAGCAGCGAGCACTACAGGGATAATGCGGCAGTTGTAAATCCCGTAGCTCATTTCACGGTTAAAAAGGAAACCGTCTCTGACTAAATACCAGAAAATTAATCGGATAATTTACCTAATTTTTATGTATTTATATATCTAACATTTAAATTATTAAATTTGGCGTTTATATTTATAATGTTCTGATCCAAATTTATGATTTTTTTTACCAATTTATGATTTTCTTTTTACAAATTTAATGCTGGTTATATTTTAAACGCGGCATTATAAATTTTTGTGGTATACATATAAATAAAAAATGGAAATATTTAATATATAAATTCATTAGAATCGTGGGGTTTGTTATAATAACGGTAAAGTATTTTTCTTATTTTTTTTTAATTTCGAATAGCCATTAAAATGGTAAAAAATTGTGCTCAAGAAATTAGGGTTTAAGCTGTCTTATAATTTGTCTTGCTACCTTTTAAAATTTCATTTTCATTGTATTTTGGAAGATTTACATAAATATCACTGAATTCTTAAATATTTTACATGTCTAATATCTAAAATTTAAAATTTACCTATATACTCCATCTTATTTACGCATATTTAATGTATAAATACATTAGAATTGTGGGGTTTGCGGTAATAACAGTAAAATCGTGGATATAACCAGCACAGCTACTGTTGAGTTTTTTCTTATTTTTTTTAATTTCAAGAATAACCATTAAAATGGTAAAAAACTGTGCTCAAGAAATTAGGGTTTAAGTTGTCTTACATTTTGTCTTGCTACCTTTTAAAATTTCATTTTGATTGTATTTTGGAAGATTTACATAAATACCACTGAATTCTTAAATATTTTACCTGTCTAATATCTAAAATTTAAAATTTACCTATATACTCCATCTTATTTACGCATATTTAATGTATAAATACATTAGAATTGTGGGGTTTGCGGTAATAACAGTAAAATCNAATTTCAGGAATAGTCATTAAAATGTTAAAAAGTTGTGCTCAAGAAATTAGGGTTTGAGTTGTCTTACATTTTGTCTTGCTTCCTTTTAAATTTTCATTTTCATTGTATTTTGGAAGATTTTCATAAATACCACTTAATTCTTATATATTTACATATCAAATATCTAAAATTTTAAATTTATCTATATACCCCTCTTATTTACGCATACATATTATATAAGGGTTCACAGTAATAACGATAAAATCGTGGATATAACCAACATAGCTAGTGTGGAGTTTTTTTTTTTTTTTTTTGATTTAACCGTTAAAATGTTANTTTTTTAGATTTAACCGTTAAAATGTTAGCTCAAGAAATTAGGATTTGAGTTGTCTTACATTTTGTCTTGCTTCCTTTTAATATTTCATTTTCATTGTATTTTTGAAGATTTACATAAATACCACTTAATTCTTATATATTTACATATCAAATATCTAAATTTTAAAATTTACCCATCTTATTTACGCATACATATATGTCATCTTATTCGGAAGGAGCCAACATTATCTTTTAGGGTGGGTTAAATCATCAAATGTTTAATTATATTAAAGTTTTGAAAATGGTAAAATAGTAATATTTTTATATGATGTGAAAATATGGGGGGTATATATGTAAAAAAGTTAAATTTAGGTGTTAAAACTATAAATGCATAAAAATTAGATGGCATGTACTTAACTGCCTCTTTTATTTATACAAAATAAGAAATTTAAATATAATTTCAAAATTTAACTTGATTTAAAAAATTATTTCAGAATATTTTATTATATATATATTTTTTGTTTTAAGATAAATTTAATTTTCTTAAGATTAGGAATAACATTTTTATATAAAATACTAATCTCAAAATAAATTTCATGATTCTTATACCTTATACTTATATGCATTTTGATATATATATATTTTTTCTTTTTAAATATTGCCATTTTTAAAAATATATTTATCATAAGAAGTTAATATAATTTAGTCTAAAACCATTTTTTTAATTTAAAATAAAATGAAATTATTTTATAATACTACTTTATTTTATTATTTTCAATAAATATTAAGCTTTCAATAAATATTAAGCCGGTTAACCTTTCTCTTTCACAGAATTATTATTTTTAGGTTAGCATTGATTGATTAGATATATATATATATAAACGGATGTTAACA